>JAJEJO010052018.1:0-92266 GCA_020662805.1 Glaucomys volans
CCAATCTAATAAATCACCTTTTTATAATCATACTTCTTGTTGATTCTGTTCCCCTAGAGAACCCTGATTAATACAAACTGACACTTTTATTTAAAACACTATGATGCTCTTTCCATTTAATTGTGTGTATACACACACACACTAGCAAATATATACATACACTTATATGCATATATGTCAAAGGCATGTATATACATATATAGGTAACATATATGTTATACACATAGATATTATCCATATATTGTATACACACAAAAGAAAGATGAATAACACAAAAAGTTTTCAAATGGGTGATGACTACATCCATTCATGGCAAAATAGTATTAATTAGCTTCTCAGAAGCATAATATAGATGCTTAAAGAATGCAACATGTTGCAGTCTGAGAAAACAGGATGCATAAATCACAAAGTTAATGTAATGAAATAATTTACTTTGTTGTATCTTTTCCCATTAGGCCAACACATTATTTTCCCTGTTTTGGAGAACTATATGTTTGCTTGCCTGTGTTTCATCTTGAGATAGCATACTAGTTCCTTGCAGAAGATGATATTGTGTTGTTGAAAAAGAAATACTATTCAGAATCACCAAAATGCAAAGTAAAAGAATAAAAAGTCGCAGTAGAATATCATAGTAATTGGGCAATGACATCCTTTAAGAATCTCTATTAGGCTAATTCAATTTAAAACCCAGAAATAAATCAAAATGAAACAAAATAAAAATCACCTCTCAATAATAACATCAAATGTAAATGGTTTAAATTTTTCAATTAAAAGATGGTGGCTGGAAAGTTGGATAAAACAATAACCAATAATTTCCTGCCTCCAAGAGACTCACCTAACAGGCAAAACATCCACAGACTGAAGGTGAAAGGATGGGAAAAAAATATACTATTCCCCCTATAAACAAGCAGTGATTACTATTCTCATAACAGATAGTGGACTTCAAGCCAAAGAGACAAGGATGGCCATTTTATACAACAACAAGAAATACAATTGTAATTACTTATGCCCAAACCATGATGCACTAATGTACATCAAACATACCCTTCTCAATATTAAGAATCAAATAGAACACAACACAATAATACTGGGTGACTTCACATGCCTTTCTCATCAAAGAATAGATCATGCAAATAAAAACTAAATAAAGAAACTACAGACCTAAGAAATATAAGTAATAATTTAAACTTAACAGATATTTCATCCATCAATGACTGAATACACTTTATTCTCAGCAGCACATGGAACATTATCTAAAATACACCATATTTTAGGCCACAATGCAAATCTTACCAAATACAAAAAAAAAAAAGAGAGATAATACCTTGCATTCTGCCAGATCACAATGGAATGAAATTAGAAATCAACATTAAGATAAAAAATAGAAAACATTCTAACATTTGAGAACTATATAATATACTTCTTAATTTTTGTTACCAGGGATTGAACCCAGAGGTGTTTAACCACTGAGCCATATCCCCAGTCATTTTTATATTTATTTAGAGATAGGGTCTGGATAAGTACCTCAGGGCCTCACTAAGTTGCTGAGACTGGCTTTGAACTCATGATCCTCCTGCCTCAGCCCCCATAAACAAGACACTTTTGAATGATGAAAGGATAGCAGAAAAAAAAGAGGAGAGATAAAAAAATACTTAGAGGTAAATGAGAATAGTGATACAACATATCAAAATCTCTGGAACACTGAAGGTGGTTCTAAGAGGAAAATTCATTGCATGAATATGCCACAATCTCACCATCATGTACAAATATAATTAATTAAAAAAATAAATAACTACAGTTAAATGGCAGAAAATTCAATACGAGAAAGGGAGTAGGGACTGGGGAGAAGGAAGGGGAAAGGGAAGTACTGGGGTCTGAATATACAAGATATTCCATGCTTGTATCATCATGTTGAAATGACTTCTACTGTTGTATATAACTAAAAAGAAGCAATAAAAATTTAAAAAATATAATACCAAGATATAATTTATGTGATAAATTGTAAGTGTGAAACTTGATAGTTTTAGTTAGTTTATGGAGTTGTGTAGCCACCACTACAATCTAGTTTAAAACATTTATATCAGTACAAGTATCTCATACCCCTTTACAGTCAGTCTAACCCTAGCAGTAACCAACTATTTTCTACTTTCTGTCTCTATAAGTTTATCTTTTAGAGACACTTCTACTTCTAGGAGTTTGCCCAAGGAATTCAAGCTTATATGTACACAATGACATGTACACCAAGATACATAGAAGCATTACAGTGTTCATAAGAGCCAATAATTCAAAGTAATATAACTTTAAAATCTCTATATGTACTTCATTACTTGGTCTACTATCTCTTTACTCTCCACTTTTGGGATTAGAATCTTAGCGACTCATTTTTCTCTGCTTCTTTCACTTACTCCATTCTCACCCCTCCATATTCTAACTTCTGTCAACTACACTTCTATTTTTTTATATTTGCCTCTGAATTATTAACATTTTAATACATCTTTTTACCTCAATCAAGTCTTCCATTCTTTATCCAACAGGATTCATGTTATTAAACTCTAATAAACAATTATTATATTATTAAGAATATAAGTATTCACTCGTTTATTTAATCATTAAGAAGTGCCAGTGTTCTAGGTGCCAAAATTATTGTAATGAGCTGATAGGCAAACTCCCCTCCAGGTGGGACACAGACAATGGTGAAAAGATAAATGAATAGCTTAATTGTTTGAACAAGGATTGTGCTCTTGAGAGCAGGATTGCACTTCATTTTCCATGAGTGCAGCTACATTACTCCTGAGTCAGAGTTCAATGCTCCTAATGTTAAGGTCAAGTGAGATTTCTTTCCTTGCTCTTTATTAATTGCCTAAATTCATGCTATATTTTAGTTGTTTCATTTTCGAACTTAAGGTTGCACTATTTTAAAAATGCAATTAACAACTTGAATAAAAATGAATAATAATAATAAAATCTCTATTCTTGTTATTGTTTTCTATTCTAGTATTTTGTTACATTTGCCTGTTTGCAGATATCTCCTTTCCATAGCCCTCTGTGCTTCTCTCGCCAACGTTCCACAATTGGCGTACATGGCTCAGCCAGAGATTCTTTTTCTGTTCTCTAGTGTGGAATCCATGATTTCCAGTATCCCCTGCTTTAATTATTTTTTGCTGGAAGACATATTAAAATAATTTCATATACATGCATAGTCCTCTCTCAATCTCTCCTTTAATTTTCTCCTTTTTCTTCCTTCTGTCCTTCCTTTTTCTTTTTTTCTCTTTCTCTTCTCTTTTTCATGCTACCATTTTAATGTTTTCAATGCACAACCACTTCATTTGTATATATACTTTATTTTTCTAAATACATAGTTTTAAGTTTTATAACACCCAAGATTACTCATGAGAAATATCTCTTTTCACACTTCACAGGTGAATTTATTTTCATCCTTCTGGAAGTTTGTGGGGTGTGTTCCTTATCTACCATGGGACTGTTTTCAAGCATGGGACCTTAGTGGGCCCTTTCAACCTGAAACAAATCCTTTAGCTCTAGAAAAACCTCTTCGATTACTTATTTGGTAATTTCCCTCATGCATTTTCTCTTTTCTCTTCTTATAGGACTTCTATTAGACATTGAATCTTCAGTATTATTTCTCTTTTTTTGTCATTGGGGTCTTTATTCTGGAAGATTTTACTTTCTGTGTTTTTAATTCCCTCTACTATTCATATTAGATTTGCTAATTTAAGTCTTTGTTCTATAGTTATAGACCTTTATGTTTATTTTTTGAATACATTGAGTAAATTTTTTTCTTGTCTTTAAAATTGCCTGTTCCCTCTAGAGTCATGTTTTCATGTATATATTTTGTCTTTCTCTTCCATCTAGCTAGTTCATCTTATACATTTGGTGATTTTGAATGGTCCCACATTTGAACACTTTCAGACTAAGAGCTCTGTGTGGTATGGGAAGAATGCTGTTGTGGGACTTCAGTCTGCTGTCCATCACCCCTTTGACATGAGAGGAGGGTTTCTCTCTGGGGTACCCTTATCCATGCAAAATGCATTTGTATTTCCCATGTATTTTTTCAAAGTCTTTAGAGAAAAGGCATTTTGGGATTTTGCATGGAAGAATGCTATTTTTCTGAGTGTCTTCCCTGGGGAGTAGTGGATGGTGATGGTGGCTACTGATTGTGTGAACTATAACAAGTCTCCTGCTTCCAGTCATGTGTAGGGACTCTGCGTCCAGATCCCATTTAGATGGCTGAAGGGCAGGTTGACTTCCACCTCTTCTATATTTCAGTAGCTTTTCTGGTTGCAGCTCTCTCTCTCTGCCCACTTCATTAACTTGTTCCATAAAACTGTTTGCCTTCTAAAATTTATTGATAATTTTATTTGTGATACTTCTTTCTTCTCTTTGCTGCTTATTCCCTTTCAAAGAGAACATTCTTATTTTCAAATCTGCAACTTGGAGCAGAAATAATCTACTAGATAAAACTGGAAGATCACCACTATTGGAATTCCATGCTCAGGCAATACATACAAGGCCTTTCATGTTTTATGTAAGCAAAACAAGTATTGAAAGCTCTTTAAAAATTACTACTTTTTCCCTAGTGATTGGCTTTGTTATTATCATGTCTTTCTCTTTAACAACAGGTAGACTTCCTTTGATAAGATAAAAAGAGTTAAGAAATTGAGCTTGTTTCTGTTTGGCGTTGGCTGGGAGGAAGTGCTGTGTTAAATTTAGTGCATAATTATAGAAATGATCCCAACTCCTCAGCTCTGATGTTTGTTTTAGTACATTTTTCCTTTTATTTCTCAAACTAATAACATTTATGTATGTGTGTGTGTAGATACAAATTTTTGAGTTAGGCTCATCTTTTAAAAAATAAGTAGAACACTAATGGCAAATGAATAAAATAAGTTTAAGTGCGTGCTTGATTCCCCTATAAGCGTTCTTGGTATACCTGATACCTGAATCCAAACACTGCACAGCTGCAATCCAGGAATAGCATCTAGACTGGTTGGGTTGGCTCCCCAGAGACTATTTTCCTAGGCACTAAGAAGTTTTCTGTCAGAGTATGCACCTCCGGCACCCAAGGAGCGTAAGGTCATCCCAGTATAAAGGTCTCAGGTTCTTGATTGCTTGATAAGGAAATTCCTGTGGTGTGTGTGTGCTGCCTGTTAAAAAATACATCTACTAGCCCAGTTGTTCAAGAATTCATATTTGAGAAGTATGCAGAGGAAAGACTGTATATAGCAGAGGTATTTCACTAAAAGCTCTTAAGACTCTGGGCAAAGTTTATTTGAGTTTGTTAATAGAGGCTAACCAAAAAAATAAATAAATAAAAGGAAAGTTTATACATATAGTTTCTTTTGGGGGGACTATTCATATCCTTAAATTTCATGATTTCAGATACGAATATTGGAGTGGAAGTCCTGTTTATTCCACTGACCATCTTGAAGGGGAAGCTGAGTCTGTAGTTCAACATTAGAAATATAGAATGATATTTGACATAGAAGTTGTGAAGTGGCATAGTCCCATGTGAAACAGGGAGAAGGATTCTGAGTTCTCAGGGGGCAATTCCCAGGGAGGGAATAGAAGAAAGCTGGTATGAGAGTAACAGAGAAAATGGTCAGAAATCATATGGGTTGCAGTTAAGAACTAGTGAAGTTTCCCTTAGTGGTGTGGCAGACACCATTTTATTTATTTATTTTTTTAAATGTTTTATTTTTACAGACTGCATTTTGATTCATTGCACACAAATGGGGTGCAACTTTTCTGTTTGTGCACAATGTAGATTCACACCATTCCTGTAATCATACATGTACATAGGGTGATAATGTCTGACTCAGCCCACTATCTTTCCTTCCCCATCCCTTCCTACCCCATTTCCCTTTATACAATCCCAAGTCCCTCCATTCTTCTCTTACCCTCCCCTGCCATGCCCCCTGTCATTATGTATCATCATCCACTTATCCGAGAAAACATTCAGCCTTTGTTTTTTTTTCTTTTTTGAGATTGGCTTATTTCACTTACCATGATATTCTCCAACTCCATCCATTTACCAGCAAATGCCATAATTTTATTCTTCTTTATGGCTGAGTAATATTCCATTGTATATATATAACAGTTTCTTTATCCATTTATCAATTAAAGGGCATCTAGGTTGGTTCCAAAATCTAGCTATTGTGAATTGAGCAGCTATGAACATTGATGTGGCTGCTTCACGGTAGTATGCTGATTTTAAGTCTTTGGGTATGAACCAAGGAGTGGGATAGTTGGGTCAAATGGTGGGTCCATTCCAGGTTTTCTGAGGAATCTCCATACTGTTTTCCAGAGTGCCTGCACCAATTTGCAACTCCACCAGCAATGTATGAGTGTGCCTTTTCCCCCACATCCACACCAACACTTACTATTGTTCATGTTCTTGATAATAGCCATTCTAATTGGAGTTAGATGAAATTTTAGGTTGGTTTTTATTTGCATTTCTCTAATTACTAGAGATGATGAGAACTTTTTCATATATTTGTTAATCACCTGTATACCTTCTTCTGTGAAGCAGAGATGTATCCCAGATCCAAAGTCAAAAAGTTTCTCTACTGCCTCTCTATGCAATGGCCTGAGTGTTCTAACCCAACCTTTCAGTGGAAACGTAGCACTCCAGAGCTCCTGGCTTTACGTGGGGCACAGGGAAGACTCAGTTACACCTGCCTGCCTCTCTCAGGCTGAAGCTATTTACAGTCATGAAAACTTAAACTCCCTGGCTAATGAGACTGGAAGGGTGTGGCTCTAATTTTAGTCTTTAGTTTTTAGTTTCTGGTTTGTTTTTGTTTTCTGAATATTTGTCTTATTTTTGTGAGCTAATCTATGCATTTAAAATGTTTATTTTGCATTTTATTCAGCACTTGGGTTTTGTTTGTTTGTTTTGGTTTGGTTTGGTTTGGAACATATCTTAGATATAATTTTATTTAGTTGTTGACCATACTGCTAAAACAAGACTCCACCTTCATTCTCAGGCCTTCCCCAATGAGCACTTTGCTCTATAATCCAGAGTAACTGCTCTCATAAATGTTACCAATGGCCTTTGTTTCAGGCAAATCTATAAAAACCATTTTTGTCTTTTCATTTTTGACATAAGGTACCATTTCTTCTTGAGGAGTCTAACCATCTTTCCTTCAATATCTGCCAATTCTTTTCACATTTATGTGTCTAGCAGAGACCTCAGTGATGAGCTCCAGCCTTACATATCTAAACAGCCATGATTTCTCCATTTGGAGGTTTCAGAACCATCTCAGGAGCATATGATTTGAACACATTCTAGATTCCCTCTTCCACTCCCACCCCACCTGCACCCCCATGCCTCCATCACCCCTGTCACAGCTAAGAGAATAATGCACCACCTGCCATTTACTTAGGCTAGAAACCTAAATGTAATCCCTGCTTAATTTTATTCAACTCCTCCTTCTTCAATATTTGCCAGACTAGAGAGTTCTGTCTTTTTAAATGTTTATCATTTTTAATGTTCAGTTTGTATTCAGATTTTGTTCAGATTGTTTTCAGATTTCAAATTTAGTCCTGAATGTACTTACATTTCTCTGTTTGTATTGTGACATCACTGACCTAAGGCACGGTGCCTCTTGCTTGGACTTCTGCATGAATCTATCTTCTGTCTCTGCTGCATTCACCTTCTTTTCTTTTCCTGCCCATCCAGATTGACATATTTGGATTACTTGGCACCTCAAATATTCAGGATTGTACTTAGAGTCAAGTCCCAAATCTCACAACCCTCAAGTGACCTACCCAGTCTTCATGCTATGCTTCACTAGCTCACTTCAGCCAACCACACCAGCCTTCTTTCAGCCTTCCAGTATATTAAGGCTTTTCCCACCCTGGGGCCTTTGTACTTGATAAGTGCATATGGATAGGCATTTCTTCCAGCCAAATGTTTCCATGCTTCTCTTGCTTTTGAGTTTCACCAAACTTCCCTGAATGCTTCCCTGACCACCCCATTATCTGTTATCAAAGCACCTATTTATGTCCATTCTCGTATTTATTCATGCACACCTCATGTGTGTTGCCTATATCTGCACTAGAATATTAATACCATGATCACAGGGACTTTTCCTTTCTTGCTCTTTGATCTGTGACTAAGCCTGGAATTTAGCTGCACCTCAGTAATCATTTGTTGAATATGAGACTGTTGAAAGAAGAAAGAAAAATCAGGACCCATTTGGCGTTTTTGACCCATTTAACCCTTTGCTGTGTCCAGCTAATCCTGTCATTACAATAGATATTTATGGGCTGGGTGTAGTTGCCCTCAGTCACATTTAATCTGAGTGCTTGAGGGTTCTGCTCCTTGCTGTGTCACTTATTCACAGTGACACCATTGTGGGGAGCACAACTGCTCCGAATGACAAGCAGAACTCAAAGCTAAAGACTGCGCCTACCCATCATGAGGCTAAGGGTTTCCTTGTCCACATACATTACAAGGACAGCTTTTTGAAAATAGGATAATTTGTAGAGGATTGATACGTCTCTATGAGGAGAATAGGTATTTTATTTTCCATATTGGACTATTTTCAAGTTTAAAAAAGGTGTTTCTAATAAATATGCCAGAACGAAAGACAAAAACTAGGCTTGTGTTGGGAAAACTAGAAATATCATCACTCAGGAAAAGAATCTAGCTGATTATAGAGAAAGCACAATCACCCTCCAAGTTTGAAAAGGTAATCTGTATTACAGGGGCATGGGGCTGGGTGTCAGGAGATTTGAGGTCTGCTGCAGTGAGGTGCTCACCCTGGCTGAAGTCTTACCTGTGAGATGTAGCAACCCAACACTGGATGCTTGAGCTTGCTGAGTCTTCATTTCCTCATTCATGAATTTGAAATGATAATACTTCTCAAATACATGAGTGACAGCACTCTAGAGACTGCAACGGTTTTAGAAATTTTGGGTGGTATTGATATTTTACTATTAGGTTTCAGGGTGTCATTTAGCCCAAAGCTACAGAAATTCTTAAGTTTAAACAGAAAATTCTTTTTACTAGAGTTTTAATATTGCTTGTACTATAGAAAAAGGAAAGTGCAGTGTCTTTTTTGTAACGTCAAAGTCTTCCCCTTTATCTTGTGTTTTATTTTCTTTCTAACATTAACAGGTACATGTGCATATTTTCATATTTGTTTGCAAATATGGGATTACACTGTATGAACAGTTTAGTGACAAGTGAAAAAGATTGTTCATAGAAAACAAGGTGTTTATTAGATGGAAAACTTTGCTCATGAATTATAATTCTAACCATTCAATATTTTAGTGAATGATCTGTTTCCTTTGTTGTTTTTTGCTTTATGATGCTTTGAGGAAGAGAAGAAAATTGTGCCACCATTTCTGATAACTTCTTAAGAAAATCACATGAGCTGGGCGCGGTGGCACACGCCTGTAATCCCAGCACTTGGGAAGCTGAGGCAGGAGGATGGCGAGTTCAAAGCCAGCCTCAGCAACTTAGCGAGGCCCTAAGCAACTCAGTGAGACCCTGTCTCTAAATAAAATACAAAATAGGGCTGGGGATGTGGCTCAGTGGTGGAGTGCCTCTGGGTTCAATCCCCAGTACCAAAAAAAAAAAAAAAAAGAAAAAGAAAGTCACATGAGAAAGTTTCTGGGTAAAAGTTCAATATTTTTAGGATTTCTAGTGCATACAGAATGTGTTTTTTGTGAGGGTCTGTCTACCTTATGCACTCCTTTTTTAATTGCTCACTGTTTTTTCTTTTTTAATTAATTTGTTTTTTAGTTGTACGGACTGCAGTTTGATTCATTGTACACAAATGGGGCAACTTTTTGTGTCTATGGTTGTGCACGTTGTAGATTCATACCATTCATGTAATCATACATGTACATAGGGTAACGGTGTCTGTCTCATTCTACCATCTTTCATACTCCTGCCCCCTCCTCCCTCTCATGCACTCTTACAAGCATTGAGAATGTTTGCATTTGGTTTTAAGATTTTAAGTCAAAATTTTCTCAGGAAAAGAGACTTGTCTTCTGAAAATCTCATCCCTGGGCCCTTACTGACCTGGGACTTACCATCTTGGTTTGCTGAATCTGAGGATTTTTTTTGTTTTTGAATTTGTTTTTTTAAGTGTGGGATTTGAATTTTAAAACTGGAATCATCTGGGAGAACAGGGTTGGCTAGCCACTCAGGAACAGGTTCACTACTGTGCCTCTTCACAGGGCCTCTGGATCCAGAAGTGGTCCAGATTAGAGACTGAGCACAGGCCATCTTCCCTCTGTGCTGCTCAGGCTTCTTGTGCTTTGGGTGGGAAAGGCATGGATTCTGTGAGATGCTTCCACCTGAGTGTAAACTCGGCGGAGTGGGTTCAGACCAAATTACGAACTCACCGCCATGGAAATAAAAATAATGCCAGCAAATGGCTAAACCAGAGCCAGATGGAAGTGATAGGCTTTATTAGAGATTGCGCTCCCGGGCGAGATCCCAGCCCTGTGGGATGAAAGTGGGGGGTGGGAGAGCCAGAAGAAGTCGCAAATGGCTTCAGCTGCTCAGGGTTTTTATACAGGGGGAAGAGACTGGGGGTCCTGCCCAGGAAAGGTGGGTCAAGGTGGACGTCAGGGTCAGCAGGTGTCCTCCTGATTGGTCACCTCTGGCATGCCATCTGGCCCTTTGTGCTCGCAGTGGGTTGCTAGGGGTCTTTTATCTGCTTCCTCCCCTGTAGCCGCTTCAGTGTGACCCGACACTGAGAGCTGGCCAGAAGAGGCCACAGGAGACCACCCATTACTACATAGAGTTGCCTCCCAGAACTTTCTGCTGGGCACCTGGTCCTCACAACCTCCTGTGTGCTGAAGGTAAAAGGGAAGGGGGAGATCAACTGACAGGTCTTGAAACAGAAGTCAGTGTCATACCACACTACTCCTTTTATCCACTAGCTTCTGGTGCATGAGAGGAATTTCACTGGTAAGAAGATGACTTCAGATCCATTTGGAGACATAAAATGTAATCAGCTGGGAGAAATGAGCATCTCCTCCCTGTGTACTTCTTGCTCTCCCCAATCAGCTCCTTGGGCTGCCAGGGGCTGAGCTATCTTTGGCAGCTCCCCCAGGGCAGAAAAGGAGCTGTGTGCTCAAAGTTTACTGTTTGAATTATTCATTTGTTATTAATAGCTCTGGTGAGGACAGAAAAGTAGAAATCTTGATACCACAACCCAGGACTATCCCAAGAGAGGGATGGCGAAGCCAAGCTGCGCATGAGTCTGGCCACATCAGCAAGTGCTGAGTCATTCCTCCTCCGCTTTCCTCTTCTGCCTAGATAGGGTCAAGGGCAGGACACATCAAGCCCCACCCCTGAGAGTCTACTCAAACAGCTCAAGCTCTGTAGGGGAAAATTTCCATTACTCTTAATACAGTATAGTGGTTAAGAGCCCAGTTAGAAAGTGGCTGGTTCCAATCTAAGATGCCCCTTTATAAGCCTTGTGACAAGGCCTGGGGCAAAGGTTTTATCCTACCTAAATCTTCCCCATATTTCAAATGGCTAAACAAACAAACAAAAAAGAAATTATGCATGCATTGCTGTGCAAATGGAAGAATGGGTTGAGCACAGCGTGTGTTATACAGTCAGTGCCCAATAAATGATAGCTAGGTAAGTCTTGCTGTATGTCACTGGAGCCACACTGTGCTGGGTTGTATTTACTTTTATCCCTCTAAGAGTCATCTTAGCACTAATTGATCTACTGGTTTTGAGTAAGCTAGTGTAGCCTTCTTCAACATGGATGTGCCTTACCAAATCTTTTCTGTACTCACTGGGTGGATGTGGGGCGTGTGGTAAAAGGTGGGATCCTCGAAAGGACTCCTGAGCACATGGGATTTTGAGTTGGAAAGATAGTCTGCTGCCTCCACACTAAACCACACTTCTGTTCTTTGTTTCAACTTGACAGGTGTCAACATCAAACTCTCTGGGAGGAACTTGCTCATGTTTAGGCCTGCCGAGGCACGACCGCTGCTCGCTCCTGGGATAACAGCTTTACCAATTGCATCGTCTTTTTTCTTGAACTCCAAGTGTCCTGAGATGGATTTCTTAGTGGTTCAACTCCAATTTCCTTCTTGTCTCTAAATAGGAGGGTCATATGATGATATAGTCTTCCCAGGTTGCAGCAGGAATTAATGTGGCAGCCCACAAATAGAACATAACACGGCGCCTGGAATTCCAGGTGGTCTAAATCAATGTTATGTACTTACCCATAAAGTTCTGTTTGAATATTTACTTTATTCCAAAATTTCCAAGGCAGATTATAAAATACCTTTGGTGGAGGGCGTTTTGGTAACTCTAGAGAGGTTTTGAGAAAAGGATGTAGAAATTTAAGCCCTGCTTCTTAATACTTACATTCCAAAGGCTGGATAATAGAAAAGGGTGAGTGGAAATCTTTAAAACCTTGCTTGGGACTTGAAATTGAGCCTCAGACTCTACTCAAATTCCAACATGACCTAGAAGAGAAGCAGTTGGAAGACTTTAGCCCTTGAAGGGAAGATTCTGATGAGATTTTTTTTTTTTTAGCTTGGATTTTCAGGAAGACCTAAAAATAAGAATCTGTGTGAATATGACTTATATGAAAATGATCTAAGGAAACCCTGGTAAAAGGGTGGGAAATTTGGGCAGAGAGGGAAAGGACAAATAATATAGCATCAAAAAAGGATGGCTCACTTGCAAAACAGAGTTATGAAGATGCCTAGAGTTGTCCTGATCAGAAGGGGCAATTCCACTTTCCTCATTATTAATGAGGGACTAATCTTGAGGGAGACTCAATTATGAGGCATACTTAACCTTCAGTATAAACAGACAAGGTCATTCATGGCTGCTGACATAGAGACCCAGGCGAGGCTATGGGGAGTGACTTTACATGGACTTGGTGTGCACCAGGAGGTGACAAGATCCAGGGACCATGAAGGGAGCACCAACACTTGGCTTTTGTGCAAAGCAAGGTAAAAGTCCTTTCAGGAATTCAATCTTACACTCTTATCACCAGAATGGACCCTGTATCCTGGACTTGTTTTAATTTCCTTCCCTCTGACTTTTTCCAACCCAAAGTATTGCCTTCCTTTCCCTTAGTCCTTTCTTTGAACATTTATTAGGCCTCCTCTAGTTATAAGACTTGGTGTCAGGCACCAAGACAACTAAATATAGGATGAGTTTTGTAGAACCTGTTGTACCTGAAGAAAATAAGCTCATCCAAGCTGATCTCCTAAAACCAAAAGAAGCCTTTATTTTAGCTGGCCAGCAACGACCACCCTTACACCTAAAAGCGGTGTCTCGGGAAATCACACATTAGTTCTTTTGTTGCCAACTTTTATAGTGGGCGGAAAGGGATTAGGGTGGGGCTATAGGGAGGGGATTTGGGATTGGGGTGGGGCTGACTCTCCCCATCTCGATGGAGAATCTCCCTGGGGAGCACAAATTTTAATCTGTTTTCTGTTGCTATGATAAACCCAGTGAGAACATTTAACTCTAAAGTAGCTAGGTTTTGTTCTGATCAGCAGAACAAATTGTCAGCAGAATTTGAATCCTGAGTTGGCCTTGTGGATGGGCAAATACTGTGGCCCTCTATGTCTCTATTTTTGACGTAGAAGAATGACATTTATTTATGCCTACTTCTTGAAGTTGTTCTCAGAAAACTGTGAGTGAATGGGTTTAAAGAGCCCATCCCAGTATGTGTTTTACAGCTCTAGTTGCCCTCCTTTTTCTCTCCCTATATTGTACTTTCTTCTCCAGACAATTTTCCAGGTGTCAGGTGGCAATGCTTCTGTTCTGGGTAAATTTTCCAGATCCTTTAACAGTGACTCAAATGCACTGACTCCTAGTTTCATTTTACTTTTATGTTGGAGAGGTTCCTACAGTAATAGTGAATAAGCTACTTTAAAAAGCAGGGGAAGGTGTTAATTAAGAGGATACAAGCAGACTGGAGGAGCACCTGGAAGACACTGGGGAACTGTAGTTGTTATGGGCACAGCTACTCACATTCCCTCTCTGACAGCTTGCAAATTCTTCTTATGCTCCAAATGGCCAATTATTTCTGTAAGCAGGTCCCATAGCATTGGGTGATTGACTCAGTTAGACCCTGCCTCCCTCAGCTGGTTAGCATCCTATGTAGTGACCTCTTTGTAGGTTGCTTTCTAGCCTCTGGACAGCTGCCCTTGGTGCAGGTGCTGGCTCTGAAGTCAGTGATCTCATTGGTCCTGTATGAATAGTCCCGTGTAGTTTCTCCAAGAGTAAGGGTGATAGACTGGGAGAAAGTTGTGGCCAGTCTGCTCACTCCTTCCAGCAAGGTTCAGCTTCTTTCTTTTCTCCTTTAAGAGCTTGGGTCTTGCCCAGGAACTGATTGAAAAAGGTAGAATGAAGAACTCTCAATTTGGCTCAATCAGCCTCTGATCGACTTCCCACCTCCATCCACTCCTCCTCTTCTCCACTGGACTCCTACTTTTTCATCGGCAAAATTCACTGCCTTGCAGAGTGGCTGTGACGTGTCTGGGGCAACTATAGACCTATAAATTGAGCACTTTCTGCAGTTCCAGTAAAGAGTCTGTTTTTGGTAGGCTTCTCTCAGTGGACAGTTTTGTCTCGCATTTCCTCTTTGAATCCACATCACCTTAGAATAGTCCCTGGTATGCAATAAAAGTTTTTTTAAAATTTTTTTTCTGAACCAGGGATTGAACTCAGGGACACTCGACCACTGAGCCACATCCCCAGTCCTATTTTGTATTTTATTTAGAGACAGGGTCTCACTGAGTTGCTTAGGGCCTTACTAAATTGCTGAGGCTGGCTTTGAACTCGTGATCCTCCTGACTCAGCCTCCCAAGTCACTTGGATTATAGGTGTGCGCCACCACGCCCAGCTCCCCTTATTATTTATTTATTTATTTATTTATTTATTTTTGCAATAAAAGTTTGACAAAAGCAATTAATCTAATGAACTAATGAATGAATTCTTATAATATGTGCATATGGCATATGTGGGAAATAGGCCATGTAGTGCAAGGGTATTGTGAAGATCTCATGATGCTCATTATGGGTGCCAGTTTCAACAGAGAACAAACCAGAGATACAATTTTTCTCATATGCATAAGCTGATTGATTGGTCAGGGCTGCCTAGAATGGTATGCTAAGAAGGAAATTTCCAGGTTTGGGATTAATTAATGCTCTGTACCCTAGGGAAAGCATATGCAGTAGCTGTACCTGGGTCACATATCCCCAGTACCAGGTCTATCCAATTTATCTCATAATCATTTCTGGCATTCCTTTAACCTGAGAGTAGGGATTGGTACAGCCCTGAAAAAAGAGAATGAGTCTAGTTTTATACTTAATACATGCATAACTTGATCAGCATTGTCATCCTGACCATTTATAGTTAAGAAAAAATAGGGACATCATATCAGCCTCCACATAGTGGTTGCTGTTTAAAATGCCCTGGCAACCTCTGAAGCTGTGTAAACGTGAACTGCTTTCCTTGTACATTCTATAGAAAGCTCAGACTCTCAAAATCTAGTTCTTCAGAGTTCTGATTCAGCCCCAGTTTCTGGCCTCTGGAGACCTCTCCTTTCTTTCCAGTGCTCTCTCCTGAGAGGAGGCAATTGAAGTGTTTCAGGGCCCAGGGCAGGGCTTTGAAACCCTCAGTTAAAATGAAATCCTCACTTAAGAGTTCTGGTAAGGTTTGTGAGGAAAGTGAGCATTTGGCCTGCAGATGGAATGAATTTCTGTTTCAGAATGGCAGGGAAGAGATCCATCAGCCAGTCACTCATTCCCCTACCACCCTAGAGCTCAGCAGGGGAGAGCAGTCCTGCAGGCAGAGGCAGGAGGCCTTATCCATCACACTGGGCCTCCAATGGGGCTATTAGGATGTCAAGGTAAGCAGGGTGGATTTGGATTTCCAGAATAAGTAAAACCACATAGGCCTTTTGTAAACCATGGCCAAGAGGTTAAGCCTCTGTGCTTCAGAAGATGCTTCATGAAGCTGAAGGAAAGGCTCTAGGCATGTGCAGTGGAAGAACACATGAGCCTGACTGAACACAGGAAGGGGTTTCATGCCAGGCTGCTCCTAAAGTGGTCAAATTCTACACCCTACATACCTATACTATTACCCTTGAATAGTCAATAAAGCTTCAGAAAGACAGGATTCTACTTAGCCAACCTGTGTGTTCACCATAAGCAGTGACTGACTGCAGTGGTGAGGGCACAATGATTCTGACACTATTGGTGTCCCACCACACCTTTATGAAGATGAAACCTGCTAACACACCAATCTGTGACCCTCGGTCTGAGAGATTTTTATTTCTGGCCATTCTCACTAAGCTGGAAGAGGCCTCAATCAGTGGTCGAGAAAAGTTGACAGATGAGTGCTCAGAGCCCTCACCCTCTGGTGTCACCACTCTGAAGTTTGTTCTACATTGACCCTCAAAATTCTCCAGTAGGACTGAGCCCAGATATAAATGCCAGTAATCTGACCGATAGCACAATTTTAATTGTTTTTTTTTTCCTCTTGATAAATTTTGTCTTTCTCTACTCCACTGTTTGTGGAATAGAAAGCAACACAGCCTAAATTGTCTTGGCCATGAAGATAGAAGAGGAGTAAGGTGTGGACTCCTGCTATTTATATACAAGGAAGAACGGGCTATGTACATCAAGAGGTAGAGTCAGGATTACACTGACCCTGAAGTGGGCCACTTCCAGGTTTGAGGAGAGAAGGTTCAATGAAGCATCACAGGCACAGTGGTGAATGGCACAGCAATGTAAGGGATGGTCTGCCATCAAGGGCAGTGTACCTGGGAGAGGGAATACTATGAGTCAATAAGAAGGACTGAGGGCATTTAGTGAAGGGTGGTGTATATACCTTGTGGGAAAGGAGATGATTTTAGGCAGTGAACTTGTTTTAGCCCGGCTTCCCTAGAACATAAAACAGGAGCCAAAAGCTTATTTTACTAATACGTTATTGTGGAATGCAATTCCAGGAAAGAAGTGAGGCAGGCAGGCAAAGGAAGACTAGTTTACCCTCACTTACATTTAGCAAGACCAAACTGAGCATGCTTATTGTAAGCTGATTTTCCAGTATCATGGAATGTTTTTAGGGTGACCATGCGTGAGCTGCTTGGTCTCTAACACAGCATGGGGTAAAGGGACTGGGATGGGGTGGGGGCTTTAGACAGACTTATCTTCCACTGTTCTAAATTTTGTTCTCACAGAGAGTTAATTTTCCTGATTTCTTGTGGATTTCTCTGGGATTCATGCTTCAACAGCATCAGGGAAATCCCAAAGGGGCAGCCAGAGGTATGCAAGAGCAGTGGGGTTAAGATGCTCTTGGGGTGTGCTTGTGAGTAACAAGGGTGAGAAACAGCTGTTTCAAAAGGTTCTTTGGCCTGGGATGGCAGTCACAATGGCTCCATGACCAGGGAGCATCACCAGATACGACTAGCACCATATCAAGCAATGTGGATAATACACAGATGGTATCTGATCATTCACAGACATATGTGTTTATTTTCATGTATTTCAGAAACATAGGCACCCAACATTGCACATCTATGATAAATCGAACTTTATTTTTAAAGGTTTAAATAAATAAGAATATGATCAGTCTATAATTGTGGCCAAAACTGAAAAGAGCGCTTGAATGTGAAACACTTGGGCAGACGAAGGCTTGGAGTGAGCTGCCCAGTGTGTGTCTGTTTTAAGCCACAAATGTCTGAAAAGAGACTTGGGATAGTGGTCTGATAAACAACTTGGATCCAGGTTCTGGTGATCATCTTGGATGATATTCACAAGCAGGTATGTTTTGATAATATTCAAAAGTTTCTGTCAGGAGGAAAACTTGCATGATATGTTACTTTGTCAACTGAAGTAAGTAAGTACCCACAAGCAGATTTGCCTAGGTGTTTTAGTCAGTTTTTTTTTTTTTTTTTTTTTCTGCTTTGACCAAAAGACCTGAGAAGAACAATTTTAGAGAAGGAAAGTTTATTTGGGGTCTCATGGTTTCAGAGGTTCCAGTCCATATATGGCTGACTCCCTTACTCAGCGCTTGGGATGAAGAGGAAAGCAGCTGGGAACATGGCACCAGGAACTAGAGACTAAGTTCAGCTCACCACATATATACCCCCAATGGCATACTCCCAGGGTCCCACCTCCTCCAGCCATACCTTACCAGCCCACAGTTACCACTCAGTTAATCCCTATTAGGTGATTAATTCACTGATTGGGTTAAAGCTCTCATAACCCAATCATTTTACCTCTAAACCTTCTTGCATTGTCTCACACATGAGAGTTTAGGGGATACCTAGTAATCAAAATCATAATACTAAGTATGACTGAGTATACCTCAAAAGAGTATGTACCCTGGAAAACTCTAGTTCCAAATTTATTTTCTTCTAAAAATTAGGTAGATAAAAATAGGAAGATATATATTTTATAAGAAAAATTTTGAATTTTTCTAAAATAATATTAATTTTTAAAAGACAGAAATTACCTTGTGTTGTAGAGAACATAAACTGAACGCTCACGCACTGTCACTGGGTGAGTATGTTGTTATAATCACTTTAGGAAACCATTTGTCAATATCTACTAAAGCCAAACATACACCTACACTATGACCCATAATCATATTTCACATAGATATCTATGAGCCTTCTCTCCTCAAACCTGGACAGAAATGTATACTTATGTGCACAAAAAGCAATATATAAAAAGGTTGCTTTCCTCTGCCACACTCTTCATCCTGGGCATAATATATAATGACAAAATTTGGAAACTATTCAAATGTCCATCAACCAGAGAATGAATACATAAATTGTATATCAAACACTAGATCACAATGAAAATGAGTGATCTACAACTGCATACTCAAATCTAGGTGAATCTTACCCACATTATGTTGTGGGGGAAAAAGGCAGAATCAGGAGTCCTAATGATTAAAATTACATAAATACCAAAAGCAGCCAAACTAATCAATGGTGTTAAAAGTTAGGATGGCTGTTATCTTGGAATTATAACTATAAGAGGACACATGACAAGATTCTTGGGAGCTGGTTATGTTCTGTTCCTTAGTGCAAATGTTGGTTATATAAACATGTGCAAATTAATCAAGCTATGTGCTTACAATTTATATGTATTTTCCTGTGTATATTGAACTTCAACAAAAGTTCAAAAAAAGGAAAGCAAAATAATTTTTAAATGTCTATATTCATACTTTAATTTTGGTACCAAATTATGTCAGTACACATCATAATTGATCATAACACTCAGCTGAATCAGAGAAATTGGAGGGACTGAGACTGAGGGGAGGGAGGGAAGTTGGAAGGTTGTTTCCTGAGTCCAGGCAGGAGGAGCAGATGAACAGATGATGGTGAGGAGATGGGATTCATGCCATGATTTTGGGATTCCCTGTGACCACATTTGAGTGTCAGGAAGTGCTACACAAGATGTTGGAACAGGATGAACTCCTGCTTGCAATCAATGTCCTTCAAATTAGGCTGTTGAAGGTCCTGAAAATGTGCTGTTCAGGGAGATAGTTTGAAATTAACACTATTGTTTTTAAGGAGGAAAAACAATGAAGGCCAACTATTTAATTACTATTTTTCTTCTTGGCAATTTCTGAAGCAATTGTGTAGACACTCATTTCTTTTACTGACATGACAAAGTGTATTACTATACCCTGTGTCAGATGGTCTTAACCAAAGAGCCATGTGGAAGAGCAGTTATATTCTTAGAAACAGAGACACAAGTTCTAGTGGCCAAGATCACTAGGCAAAGGGGAGCATACAAGAGTTCAGCAGCTACTGGTTTCTTTGTTTTTCCTGAAATATTCAGGGGCTGGACCCTCCCTGCTTCAACTCCTTGAGAAACACCAGGGCTGCCATGTTACTGTATTTTCATCTGTAGAATTAATGTCCACTTTGTAAGGTTGTTATGAAGATTTACAAACTCTATTCAGGGTTGGACAAACTTTTTTATAAAAAGAACTAAACGCAAATATTTTAGGTTTTGCTGGCCACACAGTTCCTGTTCAACTTTGCTATGCTAGTGTGAAAGTAGTAATAGACAATGGTAAATGAATGAGTGTGGTTATATTCTAATAAAATATTATCCACAAAACAGCAGGCCATATGTGGCCCTTAGACCTTAGTGTACCAACCCCTGGCAGGGACCAAAGAGTTAATTCACTTGAAGTAAAATGCTTGACATGTCATATTTGCTCGATAAGCATTAATCTCCTCCCTTATCATGTTTGTATAAATATTTTTTTTTATTTACTTATTGATTCATTGAACACAAGGTTGTACACAAAGTAGAGTCACACCATCTGTGCATTCATGCATGTACACAGGGCAATGGTATCTGTCACACATTCTGTTATTAATTTTACCCCCCACCCGCCCCCACCCCTCCCTTCCCTCTATGCTAGCTATCTTTCCTCCATTCTTGCCATCTTTCCCCCCCACATCATGCATCATCATTCATTTATCAGAGAGACCATTCGTCTTTTGGATTTTTGGGATTGGCTGATCTCACTTAGCATAACAGTTTCCAACATCATCCATTTACCTACAAATGTCATAATTTTATTCTTCTTTATGGCTGAGTAATATTCCATTGTGTATATATACCACAGTTTCTTTATCCATTCATCTACTGAAGGGCATCTAGGTTGATTCCATAATCTAGCTATTGTGAATTGAGCAGCTATGAACATTGATGTGGCTGCATCACTGAGGCAATCTGATTTTAAGTCCTTTGGGTATAGGCCAAGGAGTGGGATCGCAGGGTCAAATGGTGGATCCATTCCAAGTTTTCTAAGGAATCTCCACACTGCTTTCCAGAGTGGCTGCACCAACTTGCACTCCCACCAGCAATGTATGAGTGTACCCTTTTCCCCACATCCTCGCCAACACCTGTTGTTGCCTGTGTTCTTGATAAAAGACATTCTAATTGGGGTAAGATGAAATCTTAAGGCGGTTTTGATTTGCATTTCTCTTATAACGAGTGATATTGAACATTTTTTCATAAATCTGTTGATTGCTTGTAGATCTTCCTCTGTAAAGTGTCTGTTCATTTCCTTGGCCCATTTATTGATTGGGTTATTGGTGTTCGTGGTGTAAAGATTTTTGAGTTGTATAAATATTATGAGTTGGGTTAGAAGAGCATCTAGCTTACTATATGCCATTGAGCTGGCATTCAATATATTTTGGGTCCTTCTACTCACTTCTAGTATAAGAAGCCCACCATAATCCATTTATCCAAATGACTCTCAAATTGTTCCCTGAAGGTATCTGCTGGCAAAACAGCCTCAGAAAGTTATTGGTGAGAGGAACAATAACTAAGCAAGAGGAACCTCAGGAAACTCTACTTCCATTCTAAGGCAGAACAAGAGACTCACTGATGATCCAACAAAATCAGAACTGTATGGCTCAGGCACATTATATAACCTCTCCATACCTATTTCTTCATACATAAATCAGGAATATCCATAAGTATTTCAATGAGAATAAACTAAGTTAATATCTGTAAATATTTATATAATCCTGCATATAACATAGAAAGTATCTAAAAAAAATGCATGATTTATTAATACGAAAGCAGCGGAGGCCTGAAGTCTTTATCCCAACCCTCACAGGTTTTATGGTTATAGGGACACTGGTTGTAGGTATTGGGATAGATGCACCAATGAGCTGACATTGGGGTAAGCAAAGTCATTTCTAAGGCTCTTCTCTGAGACTGTGAACAGAGCCAGTGTCAGAGAAACACAACTTTGAAAATACATGTGGCCTTGAGAAAGATACATAACCTTTCAGAGCCTTGGCTTCTTCATCTGACACATGGGGAAAGCATAATGAGACAAAATTTACAACAAGCAAAAGAAAATCATACTCACCCTCATTCATAGGAAAGACTATGTTTGCTTGGGAAAAAATAAATATTCTGATAAGACACTTGAAAATCTGGGATTCAAGTGCAAGTGATTTGCTTTGGAGTGATCCCCGGAAGCTCAGAATCATGTCAGAATGTCAAGAGGAAACTTAAAGTGCTTTGAGTATCAAGGGTAATGTAAAGAGTAAGAAATTGGGAGCATTCTGAAGCTTCTAGCAATAGAAGAATGGTTAAATACAGTAAGAAAATCATATAATCTTCAAAGATGGCTTTATAAATAATATCTGATGACATGTGAAAAAGAAACAACATATTGAATAAATTAATAAAAACTATATAAACACATGAATAGGAAATGAGAAGGATAAACATCAAATTATTCAAAGCGTTAGTCTCTGAGTAGTGGCAACATAGATGAATTTTAGTGTTATTTTATATGAAGACCTATACTTCCAAATGATCTACGCAAGGCATATAAAACTTATTATTGTATTACAACACAAATCTGAAAGAATAACAATGTGATGCACTCCTGTAATCCCAGCAACTCAAAAGGCTGAGGCAGAAAGATCACAAGTTTGAGGTTGGCCTGGGCAAATTATCAAGATCCTGTATCAAAACAAAACAAAACAAACAAAAATTAAATAAAAGGGAACTGCAGGGACATAGCTCAGCAGTAGAGTGCCCTGGGCTCTTTAAATTTAAAGCTCCATTTCTTGATTATTTTTATTTTTATTTTTTGGAAGCAATCTATTTGGATAGAAGAGGGGCTTGGACTCAGGGTTCAAGTTTAGTATTAACCTACAAATGCTTTGAGATGATTTTTTTCTATAGTCTAGTATAAGATATTCTTTGCACAGTGTTTTCCAAATGCATTTTTTAATTCATCAGACTACTCATTAAAAGTATGATTCAGATGAATCTTCACCCCCCTAAAACTACCATAGTCACTAGTCATTCACAACCAAAGGAGTCTTTGCTGGATATCTGTGAACCACTCTTAAATCCGTGGATGGGATTTGTGGGTCTAGCCATCATCTTTGTATGTAAAATGGTGAGCATGGGTCTAAGTGCATTTGTCTGCAGAAATCCTACCACCATTTTATCAAATCTCAATGTGATTCCCAAAGTTTGAGAACTGCTATTAAGTCTTTCAAGAAATTGCTGTTAAGTGCTTCAAGGATTTGGGTCTATAAAAATAACCCAAACATATCCAGGACCATCTCCAAATACGACCTCCATTGGTAAACACCTTGAATCCCAGTTTAAAAAAAGGATTGTAGTGGCAGTGTTTGATTCAGCAAACAATTCTTAACACCCACAGACTGAAAGAAAAATTAGGAAACGTATGCCACTCATTTGCCCACTAACTGGATTTTGGATGGCTTGTTCCTCATGAAAGTTTGGAATGAGGCCATAAGGAAAATGTTATCATGTAAACCCAGACCTGAGCAACTGGATCTGTGCCCACAGAGTTATCCAGACTCAGCAACAGGATGAGTTTTAATCATTGCAAAGCCCTCCCCTCCAGGAGCTCATCCAGGGCCACACTTGCAGATATTCCATCACCCATGCACCATGACTGCCATATTCCCAGGATAACATCATGATTTATCCAGCTCTAAATGCCTCCAGAAAAGGCCATTTATCTGAGTCTAGCCAGGTGGCACAGGAATGATGGCTAGAGAAGGGACTCCATTGTTCGATAACAATTTACAACAGCCTGGGAAAATATTTTCTATCTTGTAAAATAATGTTCTGCATGAATGGAGACAAACACATACTGGAAGACAAAAAAAGAAAAAGAAAAAAGAAAAGAAAACACTTCTTAGAAAAGTTGTTCCACACAGAAAATTAATGCATGTCAATGTATACTGACACTAAATTACTAAATTTCCCTCTGCCGTTTCCTATACTCTGAAGGAATTTTCTACACTTGCAGAAAGCAGTTCTCCCTGGTCTTAGATTCAAATGGAAGCAGACTTTGTGATGCAAATTTGGGTGCTATAAGCATCCACAGAGAAGGGAATTGAGAAAACAGGAAAGGGAAGAAAGTCAGTACAAGGTATGCTAAAGAGTAGTTTATCACATGGGAAACTGGGATTCAATCACATTGATTCCTTTTTGAGATGCTGTGGAATATACTTCAGGACTAATGGAGGGGCAAGGGAGCTTTTATTCATGATATTCCATTTGTTACCAGTGGAAGGCTGCTCTAAGGTGCATTTACTTCCTGGCCCTTGTAGTCTGTTTTGTGTGCAGGATCAAGAACACTTCTGCTGATGGAAAAGGCAAGAGTCACTGGTATTACTTAGAAGCCTTTGGTTTACACAGAAACAGTTAGTGCCCAGGGGAAAGGGGCAGAATTCAAACAGCTGCTGCTACAGCCTTTTGAAAACAATTTGGGTTATCACCAGACATGTAGGGCAAAAACCCCTTTGGCGTATAGAAAACTTGAAAATTGTTATGCCTGTTCATCTTGTGTTTCTTTAATCAACCAACATATTTTCTTTGAGCATCTTCAATGTATCTATCCCTCTGTTTTGTCCAGTGGGAGAAACAAATGAAAGGGAAGATATGATCCCTGACTTCAAGCAGCCACTGTGCATTTGGAAAAGCAACATCAGGGAAACAGACACTATGCTACAGAGTTGATGGTGAGGAGTGCAGAGAGCTTCTTTCCAAATAAAGGAAATTGTGACAATCTCAGTGGCTAGTCATGGTGCAAGGGCATTTCCTTAGCCACTAGCCAATTCCCCAGTCATGCCATAGCTAGAAAAGCAGAGAACTGATAGACATCCTATCCAGTGAGACAGTAGTCAAGTCCATTAAGGGATAATAGCCATCAATCACGAGTTCACTGGCATTTTCCTTGAAAGAAAATGTGTCGTAGGCTGAGGTCTTCCAGAGCAGATGCTGAAACAAGAATTCAATGGCAAATGGTTTTCTTGGGAATTGATCCCAAAAGCACTGAAAGGGGATGGGGAACTGATAGAAAAAGAAGTGAATGTAGTATGAGTTGATAAGCAGGACAATTAGGGCTTACTCCACTGGGGAATTGTGGAACACAATGTAGAAACTACTTGGAGTCATTGTATGTGAGAGGCAAGGAATCTAAAGTATTTATCTTCCAAGGGAAGGATCATGGGTTTGTTCTGACATAGACAATGCAGAAGGGTAATGTGTGGCAACAGTTGAAACGTAATGCTTGTTACAGAAGAAAAATAATTTGAAATTAGAAAAGGTTTTCAGTTATGTCTCCAGTTTGGACCAATGAATGCATTTGGGGGTTGCTGCCTAGCTCACAATAATCTCCCCTTCTTTGGGAATGGTCCCAGTGACCCTCTTGGTTTTAAGCAGATCAATCCAATGGCAGGCATCTGTCTCAAACTGGGCCATTCAAATTCTCTTTCCATGAATTTGAAACTTAAAAAGACACAAGGAATTGAAATCACTGCAAACACATTTTATAGAAAGTCCTTTGACATTTGAGTGTTGAGAGTAGAAGATTTCTCCTGTTTCCCATTACTGCCTCCCCAACCTTCCTAAATGTGGTATTTTTCAATTTTTCCTATTCAACATTCTTATATTTTTCTTTTATTTTGCTAGTATGTGAAGAGAGTCAAAGTTTGTTTTCTGTTGTTTGCTATCAATATGCTATTAAAATGCATTTATGTGTGCTCAATATCAAAAACCCTTTTGTATCTGAATATAATAGTCATTGCCCAGGTTTTTGTTTAAGTCAATGGCATTTACCAATTTAATCTCCATTCAGCTCTGCCCAGCAGGGGTGAACCAACAGAGAGTGGTCTCCATCCCAGGGGAAGTCCTGGCAAGTAGCTGGTATGTTCAACATTGAAAAAAGTATGTCTTTATATCCCCATTGAGTGCATGAACAAAAACACAAAATTCACATATTTAGTTAGACTTTAATGGGAACAAAGCAGTTAATCCCAAGCTCTCTAGTATAAAGGAAATCTGTTTGCCTTTCAAAAAAAAAAATATGAGAGTTTAAACTCTGAGTTAAGTAATCCTTTGGACAGCGGGCAACCATACCTCAGTATATTAAATGTTTTTCAATCATCCGCTCTGTTCATTATAGAAAAGTAAATTTGCTTAGCCACTAAATACCAAATGTTCACTTAGAAAACATTAAGGAATGTGATCAAGAGATTTTCTTTCTTGTAAAATAATTGCCTCAAAGCTGCATAAACACAAAGTGCACATTTTCCAGGGGAACACGAGAATGAGCCTTGGCAATTGGCAGATTTATATGCTGTTGAAAATTACTCTTTCTTTCTTAGGCAGCCTTAGCGTTCGCATTCCTCTCAGTCTGCCTCTTGGGCATGTTGCCTTCCTAGTGGGAAAAGCCTGCTATGGGATTTGGGTCCAAATTTCTTTTGGGAGAAGATGGTTTTGGCATCCATGCATGCTTGGTTGGTAGTCAGACACAGAGTTGGAAACAGGAGCAGAAATAGTTTCAGACTGAAAATCAAGAGATCTGATATTTTCTTATGTTCAGCGACTATCTTGCTGTATGTATGACTTTGGGTAAGATACTCCCTTTTTCTCTGTCTTGGTTTCTTTTCTATGAAAGGTTGGTCAGAGATACTTTTTAATCCATTGTATAAATTAGTGCTTACCTATAAAGACCTGACACCTTGGTATTCCTGGATTCCATTTTTATAGCATTTTCCTTCTCTCTTTCTAAATAGCAATAGTTGACACAGGCATGCTCTTTATTATGGACATGTTCAGATGCTATTCTGAATCCTTTGTATGCATTGCCTCATTTAATCCACACCAAGATCTAATGAGATCGGTACTAATATTATTCTTGTGTTAAAAATGGGGAAATTGGGGCACAAAGAGATGAAGTAATTTGCTTAAGTTCACATTGCAAATAAGTAAGTGAAAATGTACAATTTAAATTCAAGAAATCTGGCACCAAGCCAGGCTTGGTGGTGCATGCCTGTAATCCCAGTGGCTTGGGAGGCTGAGGCAGATGGATCTTGAGTTCAAAGCCAGCCTCAGCAAAAGTGAGGCACTAAGCAACTTAGGGAGACCCTGTCTCTAAATAAAATTCAAAATAGGGCTGGGGATGTGGCTCAGTGGTTGAGTGCCCCTGAGTTCAATCCCTGGTTACCCCCCCAAAAAAAGAACATCTGGCACCAGACTTAACCAATATCCTTTATTGTCTCTCTTCTAACAATCCACATCTGAAAATACATGATATTGTATTTTCATTTCCTTTTTGTTTGAGGGGGAGACTCAGAGGCACTCAACCACTGAGACACATCCCCGGCCCTATTTTATATTTTATTTACAGACACGGTCTCACTGAGTTGCATAGCACCTTGCTATTGCTGAAGCTGACTTTGAACTCTCCATCCTCCTGACTTGGTTTCCTGAGCTGTTACAATTACAGGTGTGCATCATCTGCCCCTGGCTCATTTTCCTTTTATATCTCTGATTCATTCATTTGAGATATGTCATGAACTTTTTTTAAAAAACTGAATAATCTGAGTAAAGGATTTTTATTAAATATCTTGTCTGTGTATGAGTGTGTGTGTGTGTGTGTGTGTGTGTGCGCGCGCGCGCGCGCGCGCACGTACATCCACGGGATAGAGAGGAGAAAGTTTTGACCCTGTCCTCAGAAAGATATTGTCTACCCCTTGTAATCTTGATTATGTTCCTACTTGGGAACTTGGTGTGAGACAAAAATTCAAAACCTCTGTAAAGGTTTAGCTCATGATCCTAATACTATTATCTCCTTTTTGATGCTGCTTCTTCCTGGATCTGTGAATCCATGCCCATCAGTATTCTGGAAACTATTGGGGGTTGGATCCATGAGCTCAATAGTGTCAAAAAGAGGATGTGCTAGCAACAGATGACCTCTGCCGAGGTGCCACACTGGACAAGAAAGGAGTTTCAGAAGAATGTCCTGCTCTAGTATGACTTCTTTCACAAATCCTCACTCATTTTCAGTCTCAATGACCCTCACTAATTCATACTCTTTGGCCTTCCACATTCATGATTTTCCACATTTGGGTAGGAAACTTACTACAGTACTGATAGGAGTCTGGTCATACCTCCCCAACTAGATCATAAATTTCTCAAGGATAGGGATAATGTCTTTTTCTTCCTAAATTTTGATATACATGCAGTATAGATCCTCCCTCCCTTCCTTTCTCTGTGCTGGAGGTAGAACCCAGGGCCTGGCAAATGCTGGGCTACATCCACTGAGCTACATCTCTAGAGTCTTGCGGAAAGTCAAGCTTCCTGATTAAGAAGCAAACAAATGAACAACAACAACAAAAAACTATATAGGACAATTTTGACTGCAAGAACTAAAAGTCAGCCTGAAACTTACTAACCAGAGAAGAGACACTACTTGTTCATGTAAGTGACAAGTTGAGGAGTGGGTCTAACAACAGGACCTCAAAGGCTGTCTCTGTACCTCTTGCTTTTGCTTCATTCCTGTGGTTCCTTTTTGAGGTTGGTTCTGGTCCCGTGGTAGCATCCAGCAGCTTTAGTTATCTATTTTACCAGCTATGAAACCTTAGATAAAGGAATGAAAATATTTTCTTGTGGTTTCCACCAATTTAATTGACTTCATTCTGTCCTCTCCCCCAAAATGAATCAGTCATAGTGCCTGGGGGATGGAGGTCACTGGGGGCCAGACATGGGTTACATGAATCCTTCAAGAGCTCGGAACTGATGACACCCTGTCTGGACCTTAGAGAGCAAGAATAAGAGAATGTCATTCAACAAAGAGCAATTAAGATGTATTGCCAGAAGGAGGGAGGATACTAGCCAGGGAATATGCCAGATGTCTTCCATAGGAGAGAGAGATGAAAACTGGAACCCAGCAGGTTGTCAAATCTAATAGTTGGCTCAAAGGGCTTACCCAAAGTAAAAAGAAGATGTCTGGACTGTATACTATAAAAGAGAATTTGCCTTTGCTTTTTATCTACCATATATATGTGTGTGAGTGTGTGTATAAATATACACACACATATATATGTATATATATAAAATGAAAGATAAATATATATAAATTTATATATATAATTATATAAAATATAATTATATATAATGTATATGAGATCCACATCCATATGTATATATGTATATGCACACACACACATATATATATCATCCCAATTGTTCATACTGAAAAAAAGAATGAATGAACTGTGTTTTAAATTGTTTCCCAAGTTCAGGTTCTCTTAACCTGCCATTTTGGGGGAGCAAAGTATCATTTCCCACTATTTGTGAGGATACAGTGACTGAGACCTGAGCTCACACAGCTGGGAAATGGCAGAACAGGGATTGGAACTCAGGGTCTGTGTAGAGTCTCCTCTGAAAGAGCTGCATGAGGAGATTACTGCTTGCTCCTGGATGCCTAACAGCTTCTGTGACATGCCCTTCCTGCTGACAGTTGCAGTTGCATTTACACCCCAGACAACTGTCTGTTGGCATTAGCATGTCCTCTGCAGGATGGTTTCTCTTAGTGTCAGCAAGTAGAAATGTCTGGTTTTGTCGCCGATGGTCCATGTCACGGCAAAGCGACCCCACTCTCCATTAGTAGACCAGGATAGCAAAGTCAGGGATTACTTTCAAAAACAAACAGTGCAGCAACAAAGAATTTCAGGGAGAACCCACTGACCCCTTCTTCTTCTGTGCCTCTCCATCAGTCTTCTAATTTCTGCCATTCTCAAAGGGACTCAGCAGTCAGATGCTTAAATAAAAGACTCCCAAGTGGGGCTGCTTACACCTATTGTACTTAGGTGTCTTAGGCCATTTTATGCTGCCATAAAAGACTGCCTGAGATGGGATAATTTATAAAGAACAGAGATTTACTTCTTATAATAATAGAGACTTGGAAATTCAAGGTCTATGGATCCACATCTGGCAGGGGCCTTCTAGGTGTAAAGGGCAAAAGGAGAGAGAGAGAGAGAGAGAGAGAGAGAGAGAGAGAGAGAATGAGAATATGAATGAGAATGAATCCATCCTTTTATGAGGAACTCATTCCTGTGATAACTAACCCATCATGATGGTGTTAATCCATTTATGAGGGCAGATCCCTCGTGACCTAATCACCTCTAAAGGTCCCATCTTAATACTGTTGTGTTGGGGATTAGGCCTCCAACACATGAACTTTGGGGAACACATTCAAACCACAGCACTGGATTAGCTTGCCTCCTCTCCAGACCATAAAACACCTTGTGAGTCCAGGATTCATGTCTTCTGTCTTCCACACATAGAAGCCTGAAGAAGGAATTGTTCTAAAATATAGATGAAACATCTGAAAGTAGCAGTTCCTTACTCTGCCCACAACTAGCAAGATAGCTGAAATGCTCAGCAGAAGAACAAAATGCTCAGCTCAGTTGCTAATTGCAGGCCAGAGACTTTGCCAGGCAAAGGGGCCACACACAGTGAGTAAAATAGACAAGACTCTGCCCACAGGAACTTAACTATTTAGCAACAGAGACACACTCGAAATAGTAATGGTAATGATGATTATAAAATTACAAACTGTGAGCAACATTACAAAGTAAAAGTTGGTGTTATGGTTTGCACTTTAGGTGTTCCCCAAAAGCTCATGTGTGAGATAATGCAAGGAAGTTTAGATTGTGAAATGATTAGATTATGACAATCTTAACCCAATCAGTGAATTAATCCCCTGATAGGGATTAATTGGGTGGTAACTGTAGGTAAGTAGGGTATGACCGGAGGAGGTGGGTCCCTGGGGGCATGCCTTTATGGTACCTATTTTGCTCTTGTTGAGAGGTGTTCTTTCTCTGTTTGATGTCTTGAGCCATTTTTTCCACCACACCCTTCCACCATGATGTTCCACCTCACCTCCAGCCCCAAGGAGTAGAGCAGCTGTCTATGAACTGGGATCTCTGAAACTATGAGCCCCCATATAAACTTTTCCTCTTCTAAAATCGTTCTTGTTGGGTCTTTTAGTTGTAGCAGCAAAAAAGCTAACTAAAACAGTTGGGGTCCATTAGAGTTTGTGGTGGGGTTCCTGGCCCCCGTGAAGTAGAAAGCTTTTAAGTTGTTTAAAACTTGCCAAAGAAATACTTCCTGAAAAGGGGACAAAAGGCAGCTTACCAAAGTGATTTATTAGATTTATTGTCCAAGTTCAGATGCTGACTTGGTTACTTGTACTCAGCAGGATTCTTAGTGATTTCCCTTCTCTATAAAGTGGGGGTGATCACAATAATAGTAACTACTCCCCAGCTTGTTATGACCATTGTTGACTTAATAGTGGTAAAGTGCTTAGAAGGAGGCTTCACACATCAGTGCTATGGAAGTGTTTGCTTATCACAGGAGTCTCTCATGCAAAGGCCTGAATGGTGAATTAGAACTAGTAAAGAAAAGACAGGTGAACCCACTTCCTGGCTGAGAGAATGAAATGCGTGAAAACCCTGAAGTTGGGAAGAAGGTGGCATTTTGGAGTCCGAAAAACAGGCCTTTGTGCTTGGAGAAAACCATGCAATGGGAAAACACTGCATGAGAAAGGTTGAGAGAGGGTGGGTGATAACAGGTCATCTAGGACCTTAGCAGTCATGGTGAGGATGCTTCAGTTCATCCCAGATATGAAATGGAGCCCTTGAAAAGTGGGAAACGGAGGGAGACATGATTAGATTTATGGCTTAGGAAGATGTAGATGAATGTGATAAAGGCATAAAAGGCAAGAAAAGGTAGAAAAGGAAGCCACTATTTAGTTACAGGCTTTAACTTTTGGTTTACTGTGGTTGGGAATGGGCAGAGTTATTTGCTAGTTCCTGGATGGATTACCACTTAATAGTGAACAACACGTGGTTTTGCTTAGCTCTATAAGTATCTCTCAGCTGGGAAGCAGATATTGGTCCCATTCATGCAGGGTACAAGTTGGGGCATAATCCCACAGGTTCAATATACATGTCAAATAGCCTATAAATTGGCATTCTGAAGTTTGTAGAGTCCCAAGGGAATGCCAAACTCTTCTGCTTCCTCATGCTCTTGAGTCCACCACAGATCTTCTTAGTCCACTGTTTTCTGCAGAACAGGGGTCTGATGGGAAAATGGTGCCACCATGGTCTTATGTGGGATTGGGAACCTAGTTGGGAAGAAGGATTTTTTCCAGATCTTGTATCATTTCCCATTTGTATAGGGGTAGGAACTAATGGGATCATAAGGATGGGGAACAGTGAAGTTATGAGAGGACCAAGAAAAGAGAGACTATATTAAAGTTTATATATTTAATATAGTAGAAAAGGAAGTAGCCAGGATACTATGAACAGGAGACATAGATATTTAAAATTAAATGTGTAACCCCAGAATACATATGATTTTTATTACAGTCAAGGTGAAATTGTTCCATATCATTTGATTTTTAAATTTTGGTTTCATTACATTTGTCTTTACAATGTCAAATGGAGACTGCCTAATACCAAGATATTTAAAATAGATCAGTGTGACCTGAGATACATATTTTATATAAAGTAGTCATGAACTTGGTAATCTATTTTCTAAGACATATTTGATCTAAGTATAAATTGAGAAAGGAGACTCCCAAAGGAATTCTCAGGCTTGATGGGTTGCTTTAAACCCCAAGATGCATTTATTTCATTTAAGCACATATTATGACCTATGACCTTTTCTTGAAACTGACATAGATTAATTTATGACATAGATTAACTTAAAAATTAAATTTCAAATTGTGTTTGAATGTTAATCCCTTTTCTTCACACAAATTAAGGTCAGTTTACAAAGATGTATATGCCTTCCCCAGCTTCCACCAAATGCCTTGAATAAGGGACTCTGGAACATGGCAATATCAAGTCAAATGTCACCCTAAATAAAGAGTCACAAGGTGGAGACACGGCTCAGATTTGAGGCTTCTAAAGGCAATGGGGGGAAACCTGTTTGCTCTTGCCCTCAGGCAAGGGGAGCAGTGTACAGTACTAGATTTGCACATTTGTTCCCTTATTTGTCATTCAGTTGGCATAGCATCCAACATGAAGACAAATGGAAACATATTTGTATTGAAGTACTTCATTAGGAAAAGCTCACCATCTTGTTCCATGACTACCAAGAGGGTGATCATAATAAATGATTCACTATGGGGGAATCTGAAATATTTATCCAAACTTTACATTTGGTGGTGTTTTCTACATTGGGGCATTTCTATGACTACTCAGGCTTGACATACCCTGGACTTCTTAGTGAAATAATTGGAGACCAAACTTCTCCCTGCTAACAAACCTGGAAGGAGTATCTTTTTATTACTCCAAGTTTCACCTAAGTACATTCTATCAAACCAAGAACTATGTGTAACGAGAACAGGAGAGGGGAGAAAAGGACATGTCCACAGGGCCTAAGGCATCTTTTCCCCTAACTTAACAAAGTTTCCACTCAGTATAATAACTTCTAAACATGTGCAGCTCTCCAACAATGAAATTAATTGCATTCACATATGGGAAATTCTCTCACACAAAAAGTGCACAAAGAGAGGCTATTTAAATATACTCTGGAAGACATGCAAAAAGTACCATCTGAGGTCTCTTTCTACTCAGAGTTTGTTTTATTTGATTCTCAATATCATTAAAAATAACACACTAATCTGTCTTAGAAAAAGGTAAAAATAAACAAAGATTGAGTATTGATAGTATAGTAATCACTCTGATAGATACAAATAGGGGAAATAGTTTAGAAACCACAGACTCTCAGTCTTGGAAACAACCATCTGGGTGATTTTCTTTTTCTCCTCATAAGCAGGTCCCTGGCACCAAAATCCTTCTTGACTATTGGACACTTTGCCTTCTGTATGGCTCTTCCATTCATTTCATGTGTTACCAAAAATAAACCCAGGCTTGACCCAAAGAAAGGCCTGTGCCTGAATCTCAGCTTCTAGTAGTTGATGGAGTTTACAGGGATGGGGAGAAAGGCACCAGGCCAAGCTCATGTCAGCAGGAAATGGCATCCTCCATTCAGAGGAACCCAACAACTAACTTCCAGTGGGGGCTAAGCAGCTGACTCAATCCACAAGGGTAGCCAATTTTCCAAACTCTGTTCCCACATAGACTGTGCTGGGGTTTTTGGCTGGATCCCAGATTCTCAAAGACCGTCTGTGAGCTAACCTTCTGTTAACAACTGTGCTAACTCTTAAGTGCCTCTGGCAATCTAGTCACAGCATAAAGCTGTATCACCTGTAATCTGAAATGCATTTATTCTAGTTCATGTTTTTACTTATTGACTTTTCCACTGCATTGTAATTAACATAATAATTATACATATTTATGAGGTATAGTATGATGATTCCATATATGGACACAAGGTGTGATAACCAAATCGAGGTAATGAGCATTTCCATATTCTTTTTTTATGTATGTATTTTTTTAGTTGTAGATGGACACAATAGCTTTATTTTCTTTATTTATTTTTATGTGGTGCTGAGGATCAAACCCAGTGCCTCACACATGCTAGGCGAAGTTTCTACTGAGCCACAACCCAGCCCCTCCCTATTCTTAAACAGTTATCATTTCTGTGTGCTGGGAAGTTTCAAGTTCCTGTCTTCTATGTGCCATAGAACATAGAACTTATTTCTTCTTTTCAATTGTACTTTAGTAACTGTTATCCAATCTCCAACTATTATGCCTCCTCCTTCATTTCCTAGGTTCTAGTTACCACTACTCTGGTCTTTACTTCTGCAGACTGATTCTTTTTCCCTCGAGATTACTTGGTTTTCCCTTTTTTCTTATTGGTTCTTCTTGGTTAAATATGACAGTAGAAGCCATTTTTGATAGAATTATGCAAGCATGGAATATATCTTATTCTAATTAGAACCCCATTTTTGTGGGTAGACACAATGGTGGGATTCACTTAGGTATTTTCACATCTGTACATAGGAAAATTATGTTAGATTTACTCTGCTGTCTTTCCTATTCAAATCCCATCCCTTCCCTTCCTTTCCCTTTGTCTAATGTACTGAACTTTTCTTCTTCCCTTTCCCCCCTTTATTGTGGCTTAGCTTCTAATTCTTAATATCAAAACATATGACATACTGATTTTCAATATCAAAAACATGTGAATGGGATGTACAAATAAAAAGGTGCTGTAGAAATTTTAGGGCAGATGGAATACCTAACTTGTATCAGTATTACTCTCTGAGCAATTTGATCATAATCACAGCTTCGACAAAGACAAAATTGAAGGTGGGATGGAGATATGATTTCAAACATCTTTCTTGATGACAAAATGCCATCTGCTAATATCTATGTCCAACCTTACTAATGCCCAAAAGAATGCACTTTAAACAATGCTGGCTTACCTTATTTCCAGAAACCATCAAACCTTAACCATGAGATTGTTCATTGGTTTGATTAGCAGACAAAATAATTTAAGGTAGTCAGTTTATTATACCAGGTCCATGTGGACTGTGAAGGGTAGAAAATAAAACTAATAGTTTGTTATTATCTGTTGAGTTTTTACTATATCTAAAACACTCTTTATGTATTTATAAGCATTATTTCATCTAAGTTTACATAATTTGTATGAAGAAAGTATACTTGTTGTCTCATTATATAGATGAGGAAATTGAGACAAAGACATGTTTGTTTCATAATGTACCTAAAATCAGAAAGGTAGTAAGTGATGGAGCTAGAATTTAAAACCAAGTAGTGGGACATAAATATTCATATTTTGTATAATGCATCTAAGTTTGATGTTAGTTTCCTAAAATTCTAAATGTATGTCAATTATAATAAGTGACTTAAAGAGCCAGTCATTTTGCATAGACTGAAGCTTTGCACAGGTGAAACTTTGCCCCAGCTCTGCTCTAACCCTATCTATGACCTTGTATGTGATAGCAAACATCTACTAGAGAAAAGCAGGATCCTGAGTCCACAGCTGTCTTCAGCAACCATGGAAGCCTCTAGAAATTCAGCCAGCATACAGAAAATGATAACATCATGCTTGGATGCCCTAACTGCTTGTGAGCACTGACCACCTTGCAATACTGCCTCCAGCAATTAGGTAGACTTAAATATGACTTAGACTTTCTTCTGTGCAACATTGGCCAGATTACTTAATCTTTCTGAGTTGCATATTACTTATCTGACAAACATAAAAGGTCTAATAGGTTTTGTTGTGATAGTACTGTGTGACAAACATCCCCCAAATCCCAGATGTGTATAATAATCAATTACATCCACTCAGGGATTTTCCCATCAGCCACTCCTTGGCTGACTTGGACGGCTTGGTATCATTCTGGGAACACTATTTAGCTGGGGCTATGTTTGTCATGAGGAAATGCAGGAGTGGAAGAGGATGAACAGAAATTCCTCAGACATAATTTAAAGCCTCTGGTGTGTTCATACCATGTTGCCCAGGCAAGTCATAGCCATAACCCAAAGCAGTAGGGTAGACATATACACATAGCCTTCAGTGAATAGGGCAGGGAAAGGGAGGAAAGGAAAATTATGAAAAAATATTGCCAACTAGCGCAAATAGTACTTTCGTGACCAGGTTGTGAAAATCACATACAGAAAAGTACTTAATTTAGTGCCAGATACATTGTAAGTGTTCAATAAAAGTGAACCTAGAATATTATTTTGATGTTTTCCCCTAAAAACAGAAAGGAAAAAAAAAGTGAGACACCATTTACATCAACCTACCTAAGAACTTCATCTTTGCTTGTTGTAAGAAGAAGCAGAGGTATTTTATGTTGTATATGATGAAGCCAATGTCTGCATTTGAATCAAAGCAATCTAAAAATATCTTTTAAAATAGTTACTTTTGGAAGTTCCCAGGAGATTAGTTTAAGTCCATTAGAAAGTCCATTAGATTAGTTTAAGTCCATGTGAAGATGCTCACCAATGCATTTTTTATAATACCATAAAAGAACAACAATGTACCCAGAAATAGAATATTTAAACCCATTCAAGTCATTATTTCAGTTATTTTTAAATGGCTTTTATCTAAGAACACCTAATGAGACAAGAAAACACAACTTACATGATGCTAAATAAGTAAATCAGAATGTAGAAATATGCAATATAATTCTAATTTTGTGATATGTTTAGATCTGTACCAGTCAGAAATGTTTGGATGGAATTTTAAAACAAATGTTAGCACTGAACAGATAGATGATGGACAGATGATGTGCTCTAAGTCCTATTTATTTTCCTTTTGTTTTCCAACTTTTCCAGAGTAAAATAATAGCATGTTTTCAATTTGCTAATCTGGTCCCTGGGCAATCCCAACAATGGACCTTCCCAAGGAATCTCAATAAAGAGATTGTGTCTCTTGGAACTGAGAGTTCTCTGAGAGCACTAACACTGCCTCAGCTTATTGAAACATATCTCTCCACTTTCTAATTACAAATAATCCATGTGAGTGGCATTGACATCCACTGTTGAATCAACATTTCTATCAGAAAGACACTACTGGCCTATTAGCATTACTGATGGTCTTATTAAAGAGGATGAGATTTCATTTCATTTGATTATTTCCTAGACCTCGAAAATAGTGCTTGGTCAGGAATCTGGCTAACCTTGCTATCCTCTGTGGAAAATAGGCATCTGATGATGGAGAACTAGGTTTCTCTATATGGGTGTTCCTTTATTATGTAAATTGATTCTTTGGGGCCTGGATGACTTAGAAATATGAACTCAGCTTATATCATCAGAAAGACAGTCAGCCTATATCATCAGGACCATCAGCCAGCCTAAATGAGACCTATTTCTTTTCTTTTTTTTTGAAATATGTTTTTATTGGTTCTTTTAGTTATACATGACAATAGAATATATGATGACACAATTATAAAAGCATGGAATATAATTTGTTCTAATTCCACCCCCTGTTTTCTCCCTTCTCCTCCCTTCCTCCCACCCTGTTACCTTCCCTCTACTCTATTGCTGTATATATATATACATATATATATACATATATATATTAATTTTTTTGAAATTTGTTCTAGTTTGTTGTACATGACAGTAGAATGCATTCACACATTTTGATAGATCATACATAAATGGAGTGCAATCTCTCATTTTTCTGATCATACATATTGTAGGATCACATAGGTCAAAATGAATGTGGTATGTATATATGTGCATATATATATGTATATACATACACACATATATATATACTTTTTTCAGAAAGTACACATATATACACTTTTTTTTTAAAGTGTTTTGTGGATGTACATGATGGTGAGATTCACTGTGGTGTGTTCATATATGTACATAGAAAAGTTAGGTCAAATTCATTCCATGGACTTCCCTATCCCATCTTTCCTCCCTTCCTTTTGATGCCAGTGTTTATCGGTGATGTGTTCTGCTTCCTCAAATGTTGAAGCAGAGCTCATCACCATTAACACCATAGAAACATGCTGAGGCAAGCATATGATTCTCTTGGAAGGGAGAAGGGGGCCATGACTGGTGTTCTGGTATCCTAAGAAGTGAGAGTACCCTGCATCTTTTATAGACTAGCGTTTCCTTTTTTCTCCAGCTCTCTCCCCTCTTGTCTTTCTCTTTTCTGCCCAAAAAGGTGAGAAGCAGCTGGGGGAAGGGACAAATGGAGGGATTCTGGCAGGTAAGAGCCCAGGGGGCATTAATTAGCAATTTCCTGTCTGCAGCTTGTTGGGAAGGCTACTATAAGCAGGTAACCTTGGTGATCAAAGGACTCTGGAGACCTTGACATTCCAGTCTCTCAGGGGTGGTTTCTAATTTCCCAGATCCAAACTGGCCTTCATTTCCTTGATTTGACCCATCACCTATAATTTTGGCTTCACTTTCATTCCCCTTTGCTTATTCCTCAGATCTCACTTCCATTATTTTTTTATCTGCACCCCCCTCCCTCTTATTTTGGATTAGCTTCTATTATTTTCTCATCCTTCAGAAATAAGGTTTGATGAATGCCCTCAGGTCAGGGAGCTGAGGCCTTAGATCATTTAGGAGTTGCTTTCCCTAGCAACCATTGTGCAAATACCTTTTGCATTTAGGATTTGACAGAGCTATAGGTACTTCCAGGCAACTACATCAGGCAGGTGTTTTTTGGGCAAAGTTTCCCCTAGGTTTTCCCCCATCACTAGTATTCTTGTAGTCAAAACTGGGTGATTTGTCCCAGTGCCAAATGCATCTGCACACACAGGACAGTTTTTCTTTACAACTCCCAAACTGATCTGAACAAATCTGCTCTTCTGGATAGAGATCTCCTGTGCCAGGTTTCTGCCTAGAGTGCATTTTTACTTCCAAGTTATAAACCCTGAAAAATTGGTTTCATAATGGAAAGGCTGACAGAGTTTCAGCCACAGATACTCAAGCAGTCACCAGCCTCATGCTGCCAAAGATATTTATTATTATTTCCCCAAATAGCCACTATTTAATATCTTTCACCTTTTCTTTCTTTCTTTTTTCTTTTCTTACAAATATCAAGAATATAGTCTTAGATGCAAACTACCTAGATTGGTCATGATGACTTGCTCCAGAGAGGCAGGCTTTTAGAGACAGCCATGCAGTGGAGGTTGCTGCATTGAACTCCTTCAGTGGAGAAAGGTTCAGCCACTGCATTTAAGTCTAAGTTGTGATACAGTATGTGGCAATATGCTCTCAGACAACGCTTACAAAAACTCAATGGAGCACAGCAGAGGTGTCCAGTATGGTCTTCTCCTGAAGTGTTGTACCCGAAGAAAATAAAATCATCCAAGCTGATCACGTAAAGCCAAAAGAAGCCTTTATTTTAGCTGGCCAGCGTCGATCCCCTTACACCTAAAAGCGGTGTCCCGGGAAATCGAGTGTTAGTTCTTTTGTTGCAAGCATGTATAGGGCACCTAAGGGATTAGGGAGGGGCTATAGGGCTCGGGAGGGATTAGCGTGGGGCTAACTCTCTGTCTCCTGATGGCACTGGAGAATCTTTTTGGGAAGGATAACAGAAGGGCAAGTCTGAAGTGTTGAATCCCTAAGACAGCTCCACAAACTTCTTTGCACATTTGTTGCCTGGTGTTATATCAGTTGTTGATGTGAATAAAGTTGCAGCCTGGCTCCTGAAATCTGGTTGGAGATGTCTTTCTTCCCTGGGAAACATCTATAGAACTGCTTGGAAAAATTAGAAAATTCATTGTTTAAAATGTATTAACCCAAACCTTTCCCAAGTTCTCTCCAAAACCCAGCACAGATGGTCACTTTTTATCTTTGTTTACATGTCCTGACATAATGGTCCCATTGCCTTTCCACTCTCCCTGCACCCACATACCCGCATGCATTCCCCCAAAGGTGGATTTCTCTAAAGTTTAAGAGTCTTACCTAGAAACATGTATGGTTTTGAAAACTGCTATTGCCTTTCTTTCAGTACAGGATTAGATGGCCTCCCGTTTGTGCTCCCAGTTGCTGCTCAAAGTATACCTTCATTCCACATTCATGTCCTCCCTCCCATGGAAGACTTACTGTATGAGACTTGCCTTTTGTGGCTATGTTCCCTTTGTGCTAAACTAACATTCCATCCAGAGACATATTGAGCCCAGGCCTGCAACAGACACAGAAAGCCCTTATGCTCAAGTGCCCAGTTAGATGCCAGACACATAGGAGTTCACTCAGCCATCTCAACCTGACTTTGTCTTAAAAAACAGTAAACAGGACCTATTATAGAAATTAAGTAGCTATTTAGAAATGGTTTCTGGGTGCTTTGCTGTAAAAACTCATTTGAAATACAATTGATTTGTGAGAATAGCTGCTTGCTAGGTGAGTGGATTTGGTTGAGTCCCTTTATACCCAAACAGCAATGTCTAAGAATCCCAGGAAAGGTCAATTACCCCATGGCTACTTCTGCCCCAGGTGTCCCCCTTGGAAGACAATTTGCTCAAATCTGTATCCCACTTCAGTGCCCCTTGAGTCAATGCTAGTAGGTGCTGTTAGGTACATCAGTAGTTCCTTGAAATCCAGCTAAAGCACCCATTGGCTCCTGAAAGAATTAGTTAGCTCTTGGTTTTTCTCTGCCAGAATTCTCTTAGACTAGAGGTGTATCTGAGTCATGCCCAGGGGCTTAAGAATAGCCTGTGGCAGGAGGGCATCCTTTGGCCTCCCCTCAGTACCCTGCCTGGAGCAGAGGCTTGGCCCACTAGATTTTCTGGGCATGAGGATTCCAGGCCTTCTACAGCTCCTCCCACATACTTACCATGGCTGATATCAAAACCGCAGGTATCTACAGGTTTGCTAATTCAGGTCCCCATTACTATACCTGGAGACCTGGTCTTTCTGTTTAGCTCCTTACATCTTTTTTTCTTATCAGATTTTCATGAAGATAGTCACTGCTTTTTTAGGCCCTCTATGCCTAGAAGTGACTCTCACCCAGATTATAAGAGACCACATTTACGTCTCATCTTCCAGAACTCCACTTCCAGCCCATGTCTTTAACTCTTGCTGAAGGTCCTGGGGAGAATCTGATGACAATTAGAGCTCAGCATGAAGCTCTACAGTAGGACTCTGGGTGCTGATTTCAAAGTGATGGTGGTGCCTGCAAACCCAAAGGTAGATAGCAGCTGTCAGTCTGCAAATACCTCAAGCAGCAGGTAGCAAACCCATAAGGAGACATCTTCACCTCCTTCCACCTGACTGCTCCGGCTACTCCATACAGTTGTTCTGATTGGAGTCATGGATACAAAATGTACAGCAACTCATTGGGCAGCAAGGTTGAGGTGGGTTGGGGATCTGTGTGAGCTGGAACTCCATGCCCAGCATCCCAAGGGAAGTTTGGGGTTCAATGTTAGCTGTGCTTCTGTTTCTAGCAGGACAAAACTCACAGCTGATCAAAAGGAAATGATATCCGTTTGATTCACAGCCAAGATCCATTAGAACAATGCAATTTATTTTCAAAAGTTGTACAAGTTTTATTCACAGTGTATTCACCAGTTTGCTGCTTCCTCAACTTGGGCTATTGAATAAATTTAAAAGCAAAATTCCTTGGAGTTTACATTGTACTTTAGTGACCTTTCCTTTAAGGTACTTTGTGCAAATAGATCTCAAAACCCCTTTGAAGCAATTTCTTACCACTCTGGCAGCAAAAGTCTCTATTGTTTTCTTAAAGGGGCAAGGAATGCTAAAACAGGAGTCTGATGGTCATTTCTGGCCTGATTCCTTCAATATCTCAGTTTTGCTTATCTGTAAAATGAGGTTGGTGACATGAATTAGCATTGTAGAGACTTTTATTTAAATGAAATTGAGGAAATTTTAAAGATAAACAAATATAATAGAATTCTCCCTCACTTTACGTATATTCCTAAATATTAAATTATTCAGTTAAGCACACTAAATTGAATGCACTTGTATTTAGATTTTTGACATTATATTCTGATTAAATGAGTGTAGCTACTGAAGTAAGCCAATAGAGAGCAATATGGCAAAGCCACCAGCCCAGTCTAAAAGATATTCAAATTATTATTTTTTTTAATGCCATCAGTCCGGATTCAACATGTCACTGTGTTATGACTCCACCTACGTAATGATTTTAGGGTATGCCTGCTATTTCCTCTGTCTTATCTATCTTATTTACTCTTAGAATTTGTTTTAAGGTCATGTTATCTCTTGGCAGATCAAAGTTACATTTTTGGGATCTTTAAAAATGAGATACTGAGTTTAAAACCAGGAAGTGTGAAGAAAAAACAAACAAAATCTTCCAGAGGGGCCTTTTAGCATTGATGTAAAAAATAAAAAATCATGAATTCATAATAAAAGTGCATCAAAGGCTTTCCTTCCTGATTGTATGCATGTGCGAATAAGTAATAATTAATTCCACTATAATGTATAATTGTAATTTGCCAATAAAGGCAGTCTTTCCTTCTTGCTGGCCTCTATGGAAAAGGGCATCCTTGAACTCAAACAGATCTGTGTTATAATGTCCACTGTGGGGGTGGGTTGGGGAAGCCTGATACTTTCCTGCACATGTGTTGGTTTTTTGAATATAATAACATTTTCCAAGTTAACATGACCCTGCTTTGTTGTTTTCCTTTCTGCTCACCCTGGAATCCACAGGGACCACACAAATGGCAGGGATGGCTCTGGGTCAATGTTCCAAACACCTCACAGGGTATATCCATGGATGTATTGTCTTCTCACTTAGACTCCTTCTCCTGTTCTTTCATTTCCACAAGGGCAGTTGCAAAGGTCAAGTTCTTTTATTGTTTTTTAAAGTCCACCTTCCCTTAGATTGATTATGAAGTTACCAAATCTTATAATTTTTCTGACTTCATGCCCTCCCTCAAAGTTTTTGTCTTATATCCTCTTGGTCCTTGTGGATCCAAAAAAGACATGGGGTCTACAACAAGCAGAAGGCAGTGGAAAAGGGCTCAAGTATCCAGGAGATTTTGGCTAAATCTTTCTGTTTCTCTATATGACAGTCCTGTTCCAGGTAGACTCTAGCTTGAGAATGAGATATGGTTTGCATCACAAATTGTATTTTTTTTTTTTTTCATTATCAAGTCTCTCACTAACTCAGGAAAGTTTGTAAATGGTGGACGTACATACAAGAGTTACTCAAATGAGTCTGGAGAACAAGAGCATCTAATACCCTGATAGTATCCTGGTCACACATTTTCCACCATACCCTAAGGGTGGGCAATTTTGTCACAGGTGAGGCATTAAAAAAAAAAAAAGAAAGAAAGAAAGAAAAAGAAAAAAGAAAAAGGAAAAGTCAAAAAAAGGAAAGTAAAGAAAAAGGAAAGAACCAGATACGGACTAGGCTGGTAGCTTTACCATACTGCTCTCTATTGGTTTAGTTCAGTAGCTACAGTATTTACATTTTCTTTCAACTCCTGCAGACATTTGCATATAACAGTGTTGAGAATCTAACTACAATCAGGACATTCAATTCAGTGTACTTACATTAATAATTGAGTATTTAGGAATACTTGCAGGGTGGGGGAGAGCTCTCAGAGTCTGCCCCCTTCTCCTAGGCAGATTCCTGCTGAAATATGACAATATTGTATGCAGGTACAAAGACTGTGTACTTTACCATCAACTCTATCCAAAATATCTCAAGAAAGCTCAAATGGTTGAAATGCTCAGTTATGGACCAAACACTGTATGCTCAGAAGTAGGGAGGTAAGAAAGCCCAATAGGACTGTGTCCCAGGAGTGTGGAATCTTATAACTGGAAGTCCTCCTGGAGGCACAACTGAAAGGAGCATTTGCCAGGGAGTGATCAGACAGAGATTAACATCTGCAGATGGTCTCCAGCCATGTTCCCATTACCCCTGTCCTAGAAGAACAAGAACTGTGGAGTGCAAGGAGGGCCAAAGTAGGCCAATTTTCCTCACCCTGAAGCCAGCTGTATACCATAGAGTTGTTGTGCCACCAGGCACACACCCATAATCCCAGTGATTTGGGAGGCTGAGGCAGGAAGATAGTAAATTTGAGGACAATCTTGGCAGCTTAGTGAGGACTGAAAACTTTAGCCAGACCCTGTCTCAAAATAAAAATACACAAAAGGACTGGGGATGTGGTTCAGTGGCTGAGCAACCCTGGGTTCAATCCCTGGTACAAAAGAAAAAAAAAAAAATTTGTGTAATGCCTCAAATGAAGCTGGAGAGCAAGAGCAGCTAACACCACGATGCATGATGGGACTCTGGGCAGTGGAATTTCCACTGTGAGGAGGCAAAATTACTAGATGAGTAATAGCCTCAAGTCAATAAAGTAGTTTTTTCAAAGACCACAGTGCCAGCTAGCAGGAAGGTTTAGATTGTGCTACTAGACCATAATGCATTACAAAGGTTTGGATGGAAGATGAGAAGGCCTTGAAGTGGGTGGGCTGTTCCTGGCAAAGGGATGGGAGCAGAAGTATGTTAGGAGGGGAAGGTGAGTGAATAAGCTGGTTACTGGCTGGGAGAGAGGTGCTTTGGGTGGTGATGGGAGACCAGCATACCCTCTTCATATTGCATGTGTGCATGCATGTGTGTGCACACACATGCACACACCCCCTACTACAGGAAGTGGGCAAGTAGTCATCACCTTGATTTGGTAAATACATCCCAATAGTACAGAAACTGCCTTCACCCCAAGAAAGATTGCCTTTCAAGTCCATCCTTTTTCATTGCATTTTCTTGCCTTCCAGAAAGTATCAGACACCTGCCTAACATTATGCAAGGGTGGCTGTCAGTGAGAGATGCTTAGGCCTGCCAGAGGGGCTCCCTAATGGGAAAGAGAAAACAAAACCTAAGCCTTAAAAATAGAGCTGTCCGCTGGTAGAATTCTCTTCTACTGCCATGACCAAATATTTAGTCACAGGGGAAATGGCTGATCAGACACACTCCCAGCAAGGTCATGGGGTACTCAGCAACGAAGCACTGAGGCAGGTCTATGGTACCTGCTCCCCTCACCCCTGGGCCCTTGCAGGACCCATAAGAGAGAGAGGCTGGATCACTTTTGTGCCAATCTGTAACCACAAAGCATGCATTTGCTTTTATTATGCTGGATACTAGCCTGGCCCTGAAGTCTGTTGCTTGCACAGACAGCATTCATTCATTCAGACACAAATGAGATCAATTCTTATCCGACTCACAGGTCAATAGGATTTGGGGAAGCCACAGAGTCCTAGAGATTACATTATTTTAAAGACTGCAGAGTTAAATAAAATGAAGTCTAAAATAGGGGTATTATTTGGCTGTCACACAGATGTCTGCCTCTGGAAAAATAAAAAGTTCCCTCTTCAATGCTGTGCCATTGGTCCTACCTGAGTTCTTCTGGTGTTTTACTTTCCAACTGCCCACTCCCAAGACTGCTTGGGAGTTCCAGTTCTCTTGTAAACTGCAGGCCTGGAGTCCCCAGCAGCTCCAATGCTTGGAACATATCAAGGGCTCTATGAAATTCAAGGGAGGAAGAGAGCCAGTGGGGAGTAGCCTTTTTAAACTTTCCATTTGCACCTGAAAAAGAAAGAGGAAAAGATTGGCCTCACTTCACCCACTGCTCTGAGCCCAAAGTCTTGCCCTCCAGGAACATGTTGCTGCTTCTTTTGACCCCTGGGCACTGCTTCAGTTGACACCCTTTCTGACTTACTGTCTTCTTCTCTGGATACCCTCAAAGACCCTCCCTTGCACTGTTCTGAGCTTGTCTATGACCCATTGTCTGTCTGCCTTCCTTGCAGGCATGGGCAGGAACAGCAGTCTCTCATTCACAAGTATTGAATGGGGCTGATTTATCCCTTTGTAAAAAGCCAGTACACAGATGGAATAAGAACCAGCCCCCAAATTTGATTTCAAACAGAAGAGTTGGTTTTCCCATTAGAAGTCATTTTTAGGGGAGAGATCAGAAAGTGGCTGAGGAAGTGGCTGCTTTATAGAGAAGCAACTGATGTTTCAGAGCAATTAATAATTGTGTTTCCCTAGAGACAGGCTGTGGACAGTGGGGGGAGCTGAAATTGTTTCTTTCATTGTTCTTCCTTTACATGAGCATTGGACTGGAACCCTCTGGGCAACTTCTCAACTCAGCATGTCCTGCTGATCTATTAAGTTGAACATTAATCATTAGCAGAGCTCATCTTTCTTCCTTGAATTTAATTTCATTAGTTATACTTTCTTTCCCTGTTAGAACAGTCTCTGATGCATTTGCTTAGAAGGCAAATGAGCTTCAGCCTGTCCCCATATTGCCTCTTCATTGGAACTTTTCATTTAATGGCAAAGATGATTTCAAATTGTTCAGATCAGGTTAGATGAATCTTGAGGCTGTTAGATACAGCTCTTTCCTCCTGGACTCTCAGAAATTTTCTCTTAAGACCTCAAGGTCACTGTGGTTTCATACCAATGAATAGAACACTCGAACTCTGGACTGCATTGCTCATGACAACATGAACGAAACCTCAGAAAGCCATGAGCAACAGGACTCTAGGTTTGCTCAACAGTCTAATATCCTGCCAATCTAGTCTTGGTTTTAGAAACTCATCATGACTCCTCTGGCTTGTAAGTTTTTAGTTGTTTTCCTGTCTCCAGCCTTGCGTCCTCTCTGCATGGAGACTACAGTCCTTTGAGTGCAGGGGCTACACTTTATTCATCTTGTTATCTATATTACAACTTGGTGAATGTTGCTGAGTGTGAAAAAAATTGGATAAATCTGAAAGAAAACCCAAAAGACAATAATGAAGGGTAAAACAAAGCTCCCACTGCTCCACTCACTTTGTGCCTGGGTGGTAGCTATAAGGCAGTGGAACAGGGGCACAATGTTGCTGCACATTTGAAGCATAGGTTTGATAAGAGAGAGACTTGAGAGGGGGTCATTTCTTCATCCATTCAACTTGTCCACTCATGGTTTAATGCTATTTTGTTAAACTCTATGCCAGGCATGGTAGGTGTTCCACGATGTCTCAGGATGGGAGTCTTGGATATTCCTTATTGGTAGAGCATGTGCTTAGCATGTTAGAAGCCCTGAGTTCAATCTTCAGCACCAAAAAATAAATAAAATAAATACAACACACCAAACAACAAAAATCACACCTGCACCCTCCCACACACACCCACCCCAATCTCAGGTAGGTATTTTGACCTCTCTGTTCCCTCTTTTCCACCCTTTAAGAAATATTTGAGTGGGGTTAGGATGCAGCCCAATGGTAAAGCACTTGCCTAGAATTTGCAAGACTCTGAGTTCCATCCCCACTACCAAAAGAAAGAAAAGAAAAAATGAAATATGTGAGTGCTTGCCATATATCTGCCCATCTGCCCCAGTGCCAGGTGCTAGGTGTCTACTGGTAGGGGTAAAACAACAAATAGCCAAGTCCTCCTCTGAGGGCCTCCCAGATAGGGAGGAAACCAATTTAAGCACACTACATCTGCAGCTCTATAGATTAACAATCTTAAATGGTTAAACCAAGAAGAAGAGAGAGCTTGAGGAAAAAAACTAAAGTAGGGAAAATCATCACATGAAGTTTGAGGAGGGAGAGGGCAGGGTACTGGACACAGGTGGTGAGAAGGTGCTGGTGGTAGTCAAAGGAGACAGCTACCTTACAGCTATTCAGGAGATGGGATTATGTCATGATAGAGATGGATTATGCCACTTTAGTGCTTCTGAGATTTAATAGGAACATACTTCAAAAAATCCACCAGGAGGAGCTGCAGGATAACTTAATGCTCACAGCAAGTGAAACTATGGTAAATCTGTGATTTATATAGTTAATTGAGGCCTTAAAACTAAGGAACTAAGTCAAATGAAAAACTCCTTCAGATATGAAGCTCACTTCCCATAATATCCTCTAGGGATTTATTCCAGAACTCTCCTCACCCCAGGGATACCCAAATCCAAGGGCACTCAAGTCCCATCTATAAAAGGAACACACACACACACACACACACACACACACACACCTGCATATAGCCTACACACATGTTCTTTGGTTTCATCGTTTGTTTGATTGGTTTTTGCTTTTTACATTGGTGAAATCCAAACCAGGGTCTCCTGCGTAGTGGGTAAGCACTCTACCATTGGGCTACCCTCCCAGCCCCATTCTCCTATTTGTTAAAGTCATCTCTAGATTATTGAGGATATCTAATATAAAATAAATGTTACAGTTGTTATATTGTGTTGTTTAAGGGACAATGACAAGAAAAAGTCCATACATGTTCAGAATAGATATATTTTTGAATGTTTTTTGTTTGCTGTAAGATGAGTCCACTGGACAGGGCTAGAAGTCCAGAGATAGAGATTCTAGTTCCAGTTCAGCTCTTGTATTTCTTTGTTTCCTACAGCCCATATCTTAATACTCAACAATCTGGGTCCTCAAGTATGAAAGCAGAGGACTGGGACAGAATTATCCCTGAGCTTTTCCTGATTTGATGAGATCTTGCCCTCCTTCCTTCTGAGAGTACAACCATGACTATAAAGAAGTAACAAAGGGACTCCTGAGCCTCCAGGTACTGTTTGCTTCAGTGGATTTGAGAACTTCTCTCAGAGAAACTCGAGGCAGTAGAGATCAACAATTTGGCCTACAGTTTCAGGAAATATCTAGAATGTCACTCATGTTTGTTCCATTTATTGTATCCCACTTGCCTCATCCTCAGTCTATCTTTTTCCTCGTTCCATTCCCACTTCAAGTGACAATAGAGTGGATGCCCTCTTCTCAGAGGTCCAGATCTTAGAATCCAGATGCAGGTTTTGGCTAGGACTCATTGTGGGATCTGTTGGGCAAATGACACCCAGGATAGCTCTTAACTCCCCTGTGAAACAGAGGTAAAATGAGCCCCCACCAATTGTGGACTGCAGTCTTCCTTAGGCATAAACAGCCTTGGACTCCTTGACCCTAATAAAACACAATCTATTAATGAAAAAAAAAAAAAAAAAAAAAAAAAAGACCGCCTTGGATAGTACTTTCCAACCTCCTAAGGTGCCTCCAGGGGTCCATTCCAGGGCATTTCTCCTACACCCATCAGCAATCTTACCAGCTGCAGGAAAGCTTGAGATTGTTTTCTGGGCAGAAGATGAATCATGATGCAAAGGGCATTCATGTGGAGAAGAAGCTATATTCTGTGGAGAGTTCTACCATCCAAAGTGTCCCCAGTAGGTTGGCTACCAGTCATTTGACCATCTGACTGACAAATGTCCTTTCGATGACAGGCTGGTTAATTTAATTTACTAGGGAAAATTAATTCATGTTTGGAGGCATACAGAACCAGTTCCAGAGGGACATTTTGACAAGTGTTTGATCCACACTTGTGAGGAATAGTCAACAGGTAACTGGTTGGTGTGACCATCTAAGCTAAAAAACTTTCAGTCAAGGGAGTCATGGAAGGGCTGGACTTTGGGGTGCAGACATTTATTTATATCTATCCCTTAAAGAGATCTCACAGACATTGTTGAGCTGGGGCAGTCAGAGGAGGTAGGGTCCAGCAAGGCCAATTGCACAGTGGAGAGATGTTTGACACACAGTGTGTGCACCAGTGAATGAGTGCTAAAGAGGTGAGAAAAGGACTGAAGGGCAGATGCACTGAAGAAAGGAATCCAGAACTTTTGTCTTTGTAGACATTCATCCAGCCATTCAGCTCTTTTTAGGAACCTACCATAGATCAAGAGCTTTTCAGGAGCATGGCATTATTAAGGCAAGTGTGAATAAAGTCCCTTAATAGGGCAACAAAAGCCAACAACTCCTTCATTTTACAAGTGTTACAGACTAAACTCACAGGGATGTAAGAAAGCTAACAGCAACCACAACAAAATCCTCCCTACAAAACAAACAAAAATGTCTTGGTTAATGGTACAGCTACAAGTTCACACAGTTTGAAACGCAGGCAGTAACAGATTTGCATATTCAAAAAGTTGCCAGGAATTTGTCTGCCTTGCTGTCTCTCTGCTTCCCTTGAAGTTAGCTGTGGTTGAGCAGGATTTCTTCCATCCCTCCAATGTACCTCTCTGATCTGTGAAAAATGAGCCAATATTTCCAGCCAAAGAGTGTTGGGTATCCCTCCTTGAATTCATTTCTTATGAACAATCACTGTGGCTAAGAAGCAGAGTAAAATCAGTGCTGAGAGATATGCAAAATACCAGAACATACCTTGAGCTCTGTTCACATCTCTACATGAACTTGGACTGGGTGAGGCAAGATTTCCAGAATAAAATCAGAATGCCATAAACAGGAGAAGGGTGAATGGATTCTAGATGGGCTACCACAATAATTTCCATAGAGGTGTAAACAAGGATTCTTGAGGTGTCATCCATTCACGACAGGGTGGAAGCTCAAAAGACAGGAATTAGTACTGGGAAAGGAAAAGTAAGAGTTCAGAGACAAATAGACAAAGTGACATTTGAGTTAAAATCTGAAGGATGAGTGCTGGTTAATCTTACTGAGGGAGAGAGTGTCATTGTAGACAGAGATGTGAGAGCTACACATGTATGTGCAGACCCAGGGATATCAGCCATGTCGCTGCAGGTTCTCAAGCAGATGTATTATACATCTGGTTCCAATTTAATTACCACAATTACCCTATGAAAAAGCTCAGGTAAAAAGCCTATGTATTTGAAAAAGATTCAGAAAGCTGCAGCACACCTTGAGCTCTGCTCTTATCGATGTGATACAGGGCAGGTGGCCCCAGTCACTTGGTGTGAAACAATAAGTTCATTGATTTTATGCTAATAATTCCAAGTCATGACTTTTGATAAGTAACTGATAATCTACTTCCATCTGTGTGGCCTCACTCCTCTAGAGTGAGACTGGGATACTGCCTGATCAACAATCTCTGGGTGGATTGCCTTTAAGGTATTTCTGTGGAGTATGCCCAGAAAGCCTCAACTTGTTTGCAAGTCCTAAGTAGCCTTCTCTGGGGGAAAGATCAATGCCTATTACAGCGTTTTCTCTTTGAGCTCAGACCACTTATCAATTTTCACTACCCTTCATATCTTGACTCTCTTTTCCAAATCTGGGTCATCTGAGATCCAGGCATCTCTCTCTCTCTCTCTCTCTCTCTCTCTCTCTCACACACACACACACACACACACACACACACACACAGTCAATCTATATTTTGGGCAGTTTGAGTAGTGGCCTCCTGTTACCCAAGAGTGGTAAGATGCCCTGGGTTGGAGAGAGTCCTTATGCTCTACCTAGTCATGGTATAGTTTGCCTGCAGTAGTCTTGCTTTTATTTGTCAGTCAAGTTACCATTGCAAGATATACTCTAGCACTTTTAAACAGAAAGAGGTATGATATTGGAAATGAGGTACTTACAAAATCCCTGGCAGGCCTGGAGAGAAAGGCTCTGCAAGATTGAGAACTTGTCCATCAAGGGAATTGCTTGCTACTTTGCCATAACCAGGTATGGGCAAGTCAACATGTCCGTACTAAACATCAATTCCAGGTTCTACCACTTTGGCAGTGATATGGGGATCAGGAAGCACCTCTACATCTTGTATATGCACACCAGCAAAACAGATGCCTAATTTCTACCTTCATTTAACTTGGTTTCAAATCAAGTCTGCCATGAGAGCAACTGATTGGGGGAATCTCAATCATATCCAGAGCCCTAGTTAGGAGGAACCTTGGAACTGGTGTCCTTATCTTTACCCTGACTCCTGCAGGAAAAACACCCACTTGAAAGAGATTGAAACAATTGTGTAAACCAACCTGCTGTATCTCCCATGACACCAGGTGTCTTAGAATTTTTAGTGTTGAAAGCAAAAAAAAATTCACCACAAACCTGTCAAGAATAAGAATTTATGTAAAAACCTGACAAATAAAAACCTAACAACAATGCCTCATATAAAAACCTAACAAATATGTTATCTTCAGGTGTGGTTTGATATAGGGATTGAAACAAAAAACACCAGAGCTCAGTCTCTTGTCTCTTTGGCTGGGCTTTCCTCCCTGGTGTTTTATTCTTGGGCTCCACCTTGTGGTTAAACGACTTAGAAGTGAATACACTACCAATAAAATTCCACATCATGTACAAATTCAAGAATGGAATCCTAATTAGAATAGGTTTTACTCCATGTATACATAACATATCAAAATACACCCTATTGTCATGTATATTTAAAACATTAAAAAGTAAAAAAAGAAATGCACTATCCTCATATTCTTCCATCATCAGATCCAGTGAAAAAGAACTGTTGCTCCTGAAAGCTCCTCCACTCATCTTGTATAACATTCTCATTGGACCAGTGTGGGCCACAATATGTGCCATGAATTACTCTCCAGCTCTTAGGGGCATTTGAAGTAGCCAAGCCTTCAGAACCAGAGATCATTTCACCCAACAGAGCTTGTGGACCAAAGGTGGGAGTGGGAGCGATTTTTCCAAAGAGTATAAATGCAATCTGGAACACAGAGCAAGAAAGCAGAACACAACTCAAAAGGACAGCTGTTTACTTCCTTTGGGATCTTGGGCAAGTTTCTTCACCTGTGATTCCTCCTTGCATTACACACACAATTAGAGAGTTTGACCTTTTCAGAGGTTCATCCCAGACCTGTCTTGCCAACATCTGTGATTCCTCTCCACAATCCTCCCACACTACCTTGACCAGTTCATAGAAAACCCTTAGGTCCCAGGTTATTCTTTTCTTCTGGACATGGGGAATTTTTGAGAACAGCCTCTTTTGTATTTCCAACTAGATTCCACTTCACTCCCAGACCTCACTTCTCTAATCTTTAAAGTGTTTGTTTTGTTTTGCTTTGCTTCACTTTAATTTTAATTACACTTTCCAGGGCAGCATCACCAGAAGGTCTCATCAGCAAGTGGATTAAGATCGATAAGAAAGTTAAATGATGACACAGATGACTGACCTCTGCAGAGTTCCAGGACACATAATCTCCCTCCCTGAAGGAAAACAACCTGAGCTCCATTTGCAACTATTTATTTCTGAAGCATATTATAATAGTCATCATTAATTAATTGCCAACTACATATTGAGCAATGTGATGAATTCTTTACATACATTATTTTTAAGCTTCCTAACAACTCTAAAGGGTATACATGTATCATTGTTACTATTTAAAGAGGAAGATTTGAAACTCAGACAGGTGCTATTAAACAAGTGACTATCAAGAACTGACCAGATGCCAATCACTACTAGATGCTGAGGATGTGGACATAAGAGAGAACCCATTCCCACCTCCTCAGAAAAGAACCTGGAGAGACAGCCTTAGATAAGAAAGACAAGCACGTGAATATAGAAGCCTCTTACTTGGGCAGGCAAGACTTAGAGAATGCTTCCTGGGGGAAGTGTGCCTTGAATCAGAGTTCAGAGCCTCTCTTCTGCAAATAGTATCATCAAGTTCAAATAAAGCTCATGAAAAAATGATCATTCTTTCTCTAATGTGATGACTGTAGCAGGAATGGACAAATGTGGGCATTAACTTCTTACAAAGGCCTGTATTGGAAAGCCCCCCTTCTGCATTCCCAGATGGCCATCTATCCTCTTCTTAAAAGATCTTGCACAACTTGTTCCTGCTACAGAGCTCTGGGTCAGCAACTTTTTCACATTATACTTAGAAAAAGTAATAAAACAGTTCTCCCTGAAGGCTTTGTCAACTGGATGGTGTTATTTCAGATTAAAAAACAAAAGCAAAAAATGAAACAAGAAAGGAGACCAAATTACCAACTTGTTGGAAGGAAGGAACAGAAATCATTCACACTGTCCTTAGAAGGATGCTCACAGACCCTCCATCCAATGCAGGGTCTCAGAGTCCAACTCCTGGTAACTCTCTGAAGCTACCGAGGTGTGAGGAATCCCTGGCTGCAGTCCCAGAAGATTAGTGCAAAATATACAGAACTGTAAAAACTTGCTTTCAAATCCTTATCTAATACTTAGCAATTCTGTTTTAATCTCTATGTCTCTAACTCATTTGTAAAGTGAAAAAGTAGTAATATCGTGTCGTGTTAAGATGAAGTGAGTAATGCATGTGAAGAACTTGCTTGCTACCTGGCAATCATAAGAGCTTGGTAAATGTCAGTGATCCTGAGTACTGTTGATCACTCTGCTGTTTAATGAAGCACAAGTTCACTGTCTTGCTCTAAATACAAAGAAGAAAAACATAGAAAAAGCAACACTAACTATGAAAAGGTTGTTGTCACAGGCAGAGATGAAACCTGACTTTCTTGCTGAAAACAGATTGTTGAAAAAACATCTTTGGGAACAATCAAGCTTCTATCTCTCAGGTAACCCACACTGCCTGACCTATACAGATGTGCAAGTAGCCTGGAGTTGGGGGATAGGAGGTTGATTTCTGTGAAACATTTTCATTTTGTGCCAAGTCTAAATATCTCAAATTTCTCTGGCAGTAGAAAGAGTCTCAGAAAAGTGGCACAAACACACAATCAGGGTGTCCTAACTTGTATGATAACATCATAAGTTCTAACAAAAGGATTATGGAACCCAGGAAAATGCGGAAATTTGGCTATTTTAATTCCTTAAAAATTGATCATAGGGCTGGGGATATAGCTCAGTTGGTAGAGTGCCTGCCTTGCAAGAACAAGGCCCTGGGTTCAATCCCCAGCACCACAAAAAAAAAAAAAAAAAAAAAGATGTAGCTTTGCCGGGCATGGTGGCGCATGCCTGTAATCCAAGCGACTTGGGAGGCTGAGTCAGGAGGATCGCGAGTTCAAAGCCAGCCTCAGCAATTTAACAAGGCGCTAAGCAACTCAGTGAGACCCTGTCTCTAAATAAAATACAAAATAGGGCTGGGGATGTGGCTCAGTGGCCGAGTGTCCCTGAGTTCAATCCCTGGTTCAAAAAAAAAAAAAAAAATTGATCATAATTTCAGATCAATTTAATTAAAAGATGTTCTGCCCAGAGTAATATCTAAATATACAAGAGTTATATGACTTTTAAACATTATTTTGGGGGAGGAAAGGTTTTCTTCTCTGGGAAGTTTCCATTTACACTGACATCTGTAGAGCTATCTGGTTACCATTTACCTTCAGTTATTGTGCAAATGCTCTGAATACCCAAGGTTTTGATGACAAGGCCTCTTTTAGCCACATTCTTATTCTAGGCTTCAGGCTTGAGCTGTGAGATACTACAGCATCTTCCTACTCATGAGCTTTGAGGTCTACGGTGATTGCCCAGTCCTGTGGCAAGGCCTGCATAGACCTGGTTGTAGGGAATACAGTGCAGACACATCCTGGACTCTGAGGGCCCATGGTGACTATCCAGTCCTGTAGTGTGAGGGAAGAATATGTCTGCACTGTACTAGGCTTTATGGAACGACAAAGTCTGCAATGTTCTAGCCATAAGGACAATAGTGCCTGCCAGTCCTGAACCGTGCATGGCCACATATGTGAACACTTCTGAGCTGTCAGGTACTATAGTTTCTGACCATCTTGAGCTTGGAGAGATGACAGTGTCTGCCTCAATGTTCTAGCCACTATTTCATACGTTTTGTGGGGATCCTGTATCAAGGGAATACCTGGTGACTCTATAGTATTTAGTGTCCATTTAGAAATTAACATAAATACTCTCTGAATTTAGACTCCCCTACCTTTCTAGGATTTCTATTTCTTTTCCTGGTTTGTCAGGGACTTTGTCTCATCTCAGAGAATTTTAAAATGTCTGTATGCCTTCTCCTGAGCCTTCTTCACTCCTCAGAGTTAAACCCAGATCTGCATTCTATATATATATAGGGTGGTGAATGCAGAAACCAGTTTGAAAGGGCAGAAGGAGCAAAAGGGAGAAAAAAATGGAGGACCATAAGAGAGAATCAATATCAGTCACCCAGAGATAACTGGATTTCTTTCTCTTAATTGCTGCCTGTGGATGAAAAAGTTTGCTTCCTGAATTTCCAACCAGACAATCCAGTGGAGTTTTTACGGGAGGCAGAACACTCTATCCTTTCCTGCTTGAGTTTCCTTCCCATCTGCCCTCTCTCAATTGTGTGACTTATGGAACATCAAGGTCCTGGTCGCCTCCTTAGCAGGATGATCTCCTTTCTCTCTGAGATCCTCACAGATTCTAAGAAGTTGTGGGGGGATGATCAGTCTCTGGGAAGGGGCATATTTTGGGGAAGAAATAGGGAAGGGTAGGTCATATTGAGGGGGAAGCCATTTGGAGAAAAAGGTCAATAGCTGGGGAGAACCACATTGTGGGGAAGGGGCTGTCCTCTTATAGAGCCATCTCCTCAAGGAGAGACAGTAAAAGGAGGACCAATCTCCAGGAAAAGTCTGTCATAGGATAGAGGCAATTATGGGGGAGAGGATTGGGCAGAGCCCAGGAGAATTATTTGAATGGGTAGAAAATGAAGCCAATGGTTGGGAAGAGTCACCTTGTATGGCTCTTAGATCTGTTTAATCTGTGTGTTCTGAAGATTACTCTTGATTTGAGGAGAAAAAAATAACCTCTTAGACTGACTGGAAGAGATAAGAATTTGGGAGGAGATACCATTCAAAGGAGCTACTCTAAGAAAAATGAGAGAATAGGAAGGGCAGAAAAGTATCATTGGGTGAAGAGGGGAGGAGGTGCTGAAAGGGAAGGCATGCTGACGAGGACCATGGAGGAGGTCTCAGAGCCCTGGGAAGGGTCACTGGACAAAGGACATTACTTATTTGCTTTTCTGGTCCTCCTGAAATGGAGAAAATATAGGATCCCTCAGAGACCACTAGAGACTATTTCGAAGATATTATCTTGTTGAGCTGATAAGATTAAGCAAGTCAAGTGCTACTGGAAGATCATTCCTAATATTAAATAATTGGAAACAACCTCAGTGTCTGCCTTTTAGAGATTGCTGAAATATAGTACAATGTGATATTCTACAGCCTTTTAAAAGAATGCAAAAGAAAGGATATTAAGCGTCACAGAAAACTATTCTTGTTCAATGAAAAGAAGTAGTTTGGAAACCTGCACCTGTAGTGCCTTCTGTGTCCCCAGTAAGACCAGATCTTTTCATCACCATAGCTACCATCATTTCTCACCTGCTTCCTGCTTAACCCCTACCAGGACTCTCTGCCTTGTCTCCTCCTACCAAAAGCCTTTCTCCAAACAGCATCCATACTGATCTTTTGTAAAATATAAATGTCATTATCTTATCCCTTTACTTAAAATCTGCAAAGGGCATCTTCACATTGCACTTAGAATTGAATAAAAACTCCTCTAGTCTTCTAGCCTGTGCATATCTGGGTCTTCCTACCCTTCTTGATCTCTGCCCTTCCATCTCTCACTGGGTGATGTTCACTATGTTCTACCGAGGCTGGTCTTCTTTCTGTCCATCAAATACCTCAAATTATATCACTTTAAGGTCTGTGCACTAGCTTCTCCCTCATCTGAGTTGCTTTTCCTGTACGTCAAGAATCCACCAACCATGGCCCATGGCCTGTTATTTTACAGCTGGAGAATACAAAGAATATTTTTACATTTTAAGGGTTTAATTTTTATTAAAATATATGACAGAGATCACATGTGCCCCACAAAGGTAAAATATTTATTAGTTTGTGTTCTACCAAACCTTAGTCTAGACCTTTGTATGTGTGGCTCCTTCTTGTTATTCAGGTGTTAGCTCAAATGTTGATGTCCCGTAAAAGCCTTTCCTTCCAGTACTAGAAAATAAACCTGAGGCACTCTACAACTAAACTACATCCCCTGACATTTTTAAATTTTTAAAAAATTTTAATACAGAATCTTGCTAAAGTGCAGAGGCTAGCCTTGAACTTAAAATCCTCCTGCCTCAGTCTCCTGAGTCACTGGGATTATAGGCATATGTCACTGTGCCTAACCCATAGAAGATTTCCTTAACTTCTTCACCCTAACACAATGTCCTTTCCCTGACTTAAGAAACCCACTCTCCATCAACAATAAAAAATAAAATTCATTATTGAGTGTTTATCATGTCCTAGAGAATTTTCTGAATTCCTGAGATTTGGCAATCATTGCTTGAAGCTTGGGAAGAGAGTTAAAACAAAGAAGTGCTGTGAAGGTCAATGAAGCAGGTGGAGAACTGAGTTTGTGTGTATATGTGTATGTTCATGCATGTGTGTGTGTGTGTGTGTGTGTGTGTGTGTGTGTATGGGGGTGTGTTTTATACAATCTTGTCAGGAAAGTCCTCTCTGACAAGAAGACATTTGAGCTAAAACACCTGAGTATGAAGGAGGATGTATTTCATGAAGAGAAAGCTACAAAATAATTGTAGAAGAAAGAATAGTTCAGGGCTTGGTATTGTGTGTATGTGTGTATGTGTGTGGGGTGCTTTAGAAATAGTAGATCGAGACCAAGTTATGCAGAACAATTTTACCCACTCCTGCTGTAATAATCTAGGATTGTTTCTGGTCTAAAGAGGTTAAATATCCCTTCAATTTGTTTACCCTTATATTCAGCAGTTGACAAATGGCACATAGATCTCTGATTTTCAGTTTTTTTGAGAAAGTAAGAATACATTTTTTAAACCCTTAGATCTCTTATTTTTAATTTTTTTATTAAGAATATATTTTCAAGACACCCAAGCTAATATAATAGACCCTACATGCCTAAAACCACTTACATTCCACTTGAGTTGTCTTATTTTCAGCTTATCCTAAGACCTAGCTTCTTTGTAAGAATAGCAGAGCATAACCTCACATTTAAACAGTTTGTCTTTTTCATCATACCACCTGTTTTTAAAGGTAAAGTAGCAACATTATTTGAAGGTCTTATGTTTATTTTTTATTTGTTCTTTTTATTCATGCATGAAAATAGAATGTATCTTGACATATCATCATACATGGAGTATAACTTCTTGTGGTTGTACATGATGTAGAGTTACACTGGTTGTGTATTCATATACAAACATAAGGAAGTTATGTCTGATTCATTTTACTGTCTTTCCCATTCCTATTCCCTCCCCTTCCCCCAATTCCCCTCTGTCCAATCCAGTGAAAGTCTTATTTTTGTTGTGTTTGTTTTTAGTGAGCTCTAAGAAACTTGTCTGCTTTGTTCTTGATGTGTTGAGTGCCTAGGAGAGGTTTTGGTATAGCATACATGCTCTCTAATGTTGAATAATTCTGTGTGTGTGATAGGGGGAGTGCCTGTGGAATCCACCCCCAACAAATGTTTACTTTTTCCTCTGTGCCTTAAGATTATGGGTTATTTAATTATATTCTCCTAATGCTGCTACAGTGAACATATTTTCTATAATACTTACATAATAGCTAAAAATATATCAGTGGAAAAAATAATACTGCTATACAATGAGGGAAACTATATATTACCAGAGCAGGGAAGAAGGATTCTTATAATAATTCAGGCAGAATGGGCCTTCAGCAGAGGCCCAGAGAAAGTGGTCCATTCAACCCTTCATATAGCTAGATAGATGCAGAGCTGAGGTGCAAGCAAGACTCCTCTATCCTGGCTGGTAATCCCTTTTCCAGCACAAAATCCTGGCAGAATTCTTCACCTCTGTCGTGAAACTCTGGATACAAAACATGATGAGAAATTTTGTTTGTCCTAGGGCATCAGAGAGAAATACAAATCCTGAGCACTCTGATCCAAACCTAGAATCCAGAACTCATGATCAAAATTGACCCAATACACCATATATAAGCACAACCATAGGCAGATGCTGTCAGGACCCACACCTATACCCAAATGTCTTATCATTTCTGGTTCCTCTGATCTAATTTCTAATAGCCAGGGCTTGTGTCCTGTTGCCTGAAGCCTTTTCTTGTCTGCTAGGATCATACCAGGCTTTAATTGCTGGGGAATCAACATCCTTAGAAGCAATCTAAAAGTGACTGAATCCTCTGAGTGGGATTCAGGTTCAGTTGCCCTGATGGAAGCTAGTGTGATGGCCCATACAACACTGGCTGCTTTCCTGTACCTTCCTAATTTCTTACAAACAACTACTTGCACTCAAATCCTGTCTCAAGATCTGCTTCAGAGGAACCTATACTAAAACTACCTTAGGTTCTCAAGGGGACACAGGTCCCTAATCATGACCGTTACTATGTTCTTTAATGGTTGCCATTCAAATTAGGAGGAAAATTTGGGTTAATTTAGCAGATATTTACTGAACATCTGGCATCTGTGAGTCATTTTATCAAATGCTGAAAGAGTCAAAAAGGAAAGAATGACACATACTTACTGCTCTTAGAAACACACATTCTACCTGGCAAAGACATTTGTAAAGAAAAAACATAATTTTTCTCTGTTCTCACGCTTAACCTAGATCAATTCTGTTGCTATGTGTGTGTATGGGACTTCTCAATACACCAAGTAATTCTTTAGCAGACACCAATTGAATGTGCCATAATTCAATTAAATTCTAATACCACCTGCTTTGAGTTATAATCAGATATACTGGGGTAAAGCCCCGTGAGACTTTCCTCCTCTTCAGGCAACAATCACAAGTAGTAGGTTGCTACCTATACTTTTTAGCTGACTGGCTACAAATTGGAGTTCCCACCTTGGATTCCATTGATCTATTAAGAGTTCACAGAACTCAGGGAAACTATTATTTTTACCAGGAATAATCATAAAGGATGCCATAAAGGATACAGATGAATAGCTAGATGAAGAGAGGCACAGGATAAGCTATGGGTGATGGTGTCAAATGGGGCTTTTATGTCCCCTTTAGGGAAGCCATGCTCCCAGTACCTTCACTTGTTCAGCTATCAGGAAATTCATTAAAAGTCATTGAAGATTTTTTTATAGAGCTAATCTCCAGGCACCTCACTCATCAAATCCTTCACAGAGATAGGTAGATAGGACTGAAAGTTCTAACCCTCAACTGATATCTTGCTTTTTATTGGCCCCATCCTGAGGCTATCTAGGGTTCCCACCTGACATCTCATTACCAAAAACTCAGGTGTTTCACAAGGGGCTCATTAACAATCATGAAAGCCAGGCACTTTGGCACAGTGTATAATCCTGGCAGCTCGGGAGGTTCAGGCAGGACAATGGAGAGTTCAAGGCCAGCCTTGGCAACTAAGCAAGGCTCTAAGCAAGTTAGTGAGACTTTGTCTTAAAATAGTATTTTTTAAAGGGCTGGGGATGTTTCTCAGTGGTTAAGCATTCAGGAAATTTCAAGAGTTTAAGGAGCTCTGTGACAGAACTTAGGGAAAGGCCAAATATATTTCTTACTATACCATAGCACTGTTTATATTAGTTCTCTCATTAACTTGTTCATTTATTAGGTTAGGCACTGGAGGCTCAAAAACGAGTGACAAGACCTGAGATCTTACAGGAGGCTGTTTCCAGAGGAAGTGAGAAACATACACCCAAACCTAATACCAGAGTTTAAGGGCTTAGGCAAATGCAGGTACAAGCAAAACCTGTGGAACCCTGCAGGGAGCAAGATGGATTCCCTGTTTTGGGTAGGAAAAATGAGGAGTAGGGAGCTAATATTTTTTCTCTATGTTATATTTTTCCTTCATGGATTAGGACTAATCTCTACAGTGTCTCTGCAAAGGCCTCTATGTTTCTGTGAAAAGAGCCTAGTATATTTATGAAGCTTTGATGAAAACTTACGTGCATACAAATTCAATTTTAAATTATTAAAAATGAAAATGAATGAAATAATATGTACAAAGCGAACAAGTATATAAGCTGTATGAATTTGAGAGGTAAGTGTTACTGTCATTTGAATGTGCCCATTCATGTGTTTCTAATTGCTCAATTCTTCAGCATTATTTGGGACTTTTTATGTATTTAATTATTTTAAGTGTTGCTTTCTTCCCTTCTCATTCTAGTATGAAAACAGCAGACTAATTTCACAACCTTGTCTTGACAGACCATGCTCAAGAATCTGGCTTCTATTCAAAACTCCAAAGGAAGTCCCAGTTTCGGAAATATGCCAGAAGTTCCCAACTTGCTTGACCTATGCAAAGTCCTGGGAACTGAGCAGTTTTGGACTTATCCTAGCCAGAAGATCATTGCTAACCTGCTGGTTTCTTTGCTTTGTAATTTTGAGCCATAATTGCCTCCAGAATGATTTGACTGTTAGCACTTTTTTGGCCATTTTGAACAAAAAGCTGCAGAGAAGGCACAGCTCTCCTTAGAAAAGTTTTTTTTTTTTTTTTTTTTCACAGCAAGAGTTTGTATAATTTTTTAGTAAATCCTATTTTGGTTTTGAATCTCCATGTTTGGAAGGATAACTCCATTTGCCAATTGCCAGGCTCCTTGAAGGCCTTTTTAATTACCTCTACTCTCTTTCTCTCTTTTCTTTAATGCCATGTGAGTTGTGGTGATTCTCAGCGAAACAAAGATTTTTTTTTTTTTTTTAAGTAAAGTATCCTTAATCTGGTAATCATGTGTGTTTGGATTTCTAAATACATTATTTCTTCACATTATTGTATACTTGTATTTTTGGTTCACAATTTTTTATTAAACATCCATTATTCTCTCTCCTTCAGCTACTCATGCAAAGATTTACATAGTGAGTGTTTGCTTTGGGGAGTTTATATGTGACAGGGAAACCCAAGTGATTTATCTGGCCTTACCCTCCCTTGCAGCAGTGGGTTTAGTACTGCCTTGACTTCACTTGTTCAGCACTGCCTTTCTCTGTGAGTAGCTTCAGAATGTGGACTATGCCATTCTCTTTTCTGCCCCACTGATGCTAGCACAATGCCCAGAACTGAGTCCACACTCAGGAGATACTGAGTGATTGGATGGGGAAATGTATATATATAAAAATTTCCCCAGGGCACAGAACCATGTACTGGGCATTTGGTTTTGGTGGTGTCTGGCTCAGCAGTTGGGAATTGGCAGTAATAATCACAAACATGTCTCCTCCAGCATTGAACTATGTTTCATATTGCCCCAACTTCTTGGTAAGCAGTAGTGTCCTGGCTTTCCTCAGAATGCTGTAAGGGAGAAAACATCCTTATATAATCTTTTCCTTTCAAAATTAGCTGTATTCAAGTCAGCATTGTGTGTCAACTGCAAAAAATTGGGCAGGAATGCTTATCACTCAGTACGGTTTTTTTTAGACTGAAGGACTCATTCAAATAAAATTGCTGAAGCTGGCAGTAAGTCACTGTTAAAGGAACCATTACTGCCAGGCATGGCCAGGTACTTATAGTGTCTGACCAAGGTCGGCCTCTGTCTATGAGGCAAGAGGTTAGGATTGTCTAAATGATTAGGAATGACCCTTGTGTGTTCCTACTGTGTGTTGGCACCATACCAAGGGGTCTTATCTCAAGTACTCTTTTCAGTCATTCAGACCCAGACAGTTAGTTACATACTCTTGTGGGAGAGTAAAATATCTCATCATAAATATATTTCTTTGGAATATTTTGAATTGGTTAGCTAGGAAAATCATATTTTGCAAACACAGGAATGGCTCTAAAAACCTGTCTTTTTGTAAATAAAAAAATCAACATCTATCTACATTAGGTAGTAAATAGCAGATGCAGACAAAGGCTTTTCTATCTGATGTCCTTCACTCCTCTATCTACTCAGGACTGATCTTTCCATAAGAAGAAGAGATTGGGAGATTGGGGGTCTGACACCGGACCCAGTTTGAGATTGCCATGGAAGGCTCTCACCTGGGAGACTTCATTTGCACCAGTTGATGATCCTTGCTTAATGTGCATACCAACCTACTATAGCCTGTGCCCTTTCCCCTCTGCCCCCTATACCCAAGCTCAAATCTCTGTAAGCTCCATGTAAGGGTCAACTATTTTTTGCCTCATTTAGTCTAATATTTCCATGATTCAGGAATGTAATAAATTATTCTTTATCTTGTTATCTGTCCATTTGTCAATTGTTTACTTACTTCATAGATCAAAATTATTAAAACTTTAGAGTGGTAGTAGTAAATTTAAAGTTTCCTGTACTCTCATTCTAATTCTCATTTTGCAGATAAAAGTGATAGATCCCTAAAAGTCATGATATATAGCAACCAGTAACAAAGATAGTGTTTCCTATGAGCTTAGCATAGTGCTAACCCTTCTACCTCCATTACTTTGTTCAGGGATGGATGAGGGTGAGGCTAGTGCTGCCTAGGGTAAAAAATGTGAGGAGACACTCACTCTCTTACATATGTATTTGTCCTCCTTCAGTTTTGTAGCCTGAGCATCACCTTAGTATCTTCCTTTCCATGTAGAGCAACCCTGCAAGGGATAAATTATTATGCCCATTTATTCATGAAGAAGTGAACTTCAGACCCCAAGGATGCAGAGCCTAGGGTTGGGTCCTGAGTCTTGTCCCTAACACTGTACAGCCCAAGTCCATACTGCTGGTATATAATATAGCTAATGACCACCTCAGGCTGCTTCACTGAAAGAGCACAGATGCCACGTGAATGAGTCACTACTCCACCTTGGGACCTGAGGAGGCCTGAGCATCCAAGTAGAAGCTATTCTCAAACAATGATAAGCTCCTGGTCCAACCTCAATTAACCAGCTCTGATCTTCAGGCTGATTTCCCAGCAGGTATAGAGAGAAGTACCAGAGATTCCTTATAGGTGGAAAATAAACACAGAACACACTGGGCAGAGGCTGCTCCAAGCTTGACCTGCAGCCGACCTAACCTCTGAAAACATGGTTCCCCAGCTGCACTGCTTTGTTTCACATTCCAGTTCTTCACTTGCTTGATGAATGACTTTAGATAACTTAGTTAATATCTCTCTACTTTAGTTTTTCCATCTAGAAAACGGGGGTAAAAATGGTGTCTCCCCCTCAGAGTTGTTAGGATTACTTAAATTAAAACATATGGAAATGCTCATAAGAGCACTGGACACTTCGTGACTGTACATTCTACTTTTATTATTGGGCTAATAGACATATTTGACTCACACAGTGTGCAAATGTAAATTAATTATCAATGTTTACAACTCATCAATTCATAAAATAATATAGGCTTTCATTTTCTTTTCATTATGAGTCAGATTTTATCTATTTATTTTCTTTGCTAATGCTGAGTTGATGTGTCTGGATGATTAGCAGCTGACTCCTACTGCCACGTCTCCCCTCCAGGATACCACAGATCCTGCCTGGGTCTCATTGTTCTTCCACGACACTCACCTGGCTCTGCCTAGGCTTTCAGGTCTATACCTTCAATTTAGTGTTGATCTTCTGTGCACCTGACATAGAAGCTGGCAAGATACAGTCCCTATTACTGAGGTGAAGCCTCAGGAGAAAAGTCAGGTTAGGATATGAATCTGGAGAGTGTGACCTAGAACGAGGGGCCATGGGTGTGGGAAATAGAGTGCTTCGGGCTAAGCCTAGAACAGAGGCCCTGTCTGATGGGTCTTCTGATGGTGGACGTCAGAGGTCTCAGTTCAAAGTTTAAGCCAAGAGAATGCTGCCACTTAAAGGCAGCAACTTATTCAATCACTAACTCTCAGCACTTGCAACTATCCAGGTGCTTGGCTACATGTACCTGGTCAACTTTCAAGGAGAGAGCTTGCAAAAAACACAAATAGTGTCCTAGAACGATCACATGGCAGAATATCTCAACTCCTTCCCAGGGTCACAAATTTCTAGCAGTCTGACTTTTTCCTACCTGCCGAATGTTATTTCCTGCTGACTTCCACATGGCCCACCAGGGCCATACTCTTCTCCTGTTTTAGGAAGTTTTCCAGCAGTTGCTCTTCCCTCTCCCTGGCTCACTTTTCTTCCATATTATTATGGCTCTTGCTCTGTAAAAGTGTATCTTCCATAGGGTTCCTGAACCCTAATTTCTAATACTTTTGATACAGCTACTTCCTATCATATCACTGCTTCATTTTCATCATAGCAGTTCCCAGGAATTATTTTATTTACTGATTTTTCCCCTTAATAGACTGCCAGTTTCCAAGGCCTTGTTTATCTCTGATCAAAATGTGCTTAGAAAATCATGTACATATTGTAGGTGCTCAATCAGCAGAACAGAATGCTTAGACATATTGTCTGCATATTGACCAGTGTGCTCAATAACAATTGAATGAATGCATGGACTGAGAAGAGTTTTATTTGAAAGACATGCATGTACCCAGCCAGTCAGGGAAAGGATGTAAGTGCCTGTAGAGAAGTGAAAATAAAGGTGGGAAGGAGCACGAAAGGGCAGTCATTCTGTGGTTCAGGAGGTTGAAGCAGGAGGATTGCAAATTCAAAGTGTCTCAGCAACTTAGTGAGGCCCTAAGCAACTTAGCAAAATTTTAAAAAACAGGTCTGGGGATATGGCACAGTGGTTAAGTGCCCCTGGGTTTAATCCCTGGTTCCATAAGGAATAAAAGGGGGGAGGTCATTTATTCTATCCAGGGGCACATGGGGTTTCCTGGAGAAGATGGCATGTGCGCTGGACCAAAGGAAATCAACTGAAGGAAGGCAGCAAAACTAACTTCCTTGGTCTGATTCCTTTTAAACAGCCTCAAGTCTGCTAAAAAATGATGGTTAACAATTGCTCGAAAAAAGACTTCAAACTGTATAAGTCTGTAGAGTATGCTTCTTCAGTCTCACGGAAATGTCGCAAGATAGAAATTAAGACAGTAAGCAACTTTGCACATTTCTCTGCCATTCTGAAACACATTCAATACAATTTTATGCCATCAGTTATTACATTGCTTTGTTCGGTTGATTTATATTCTACTTTAGGAAGCCTCTGCACTCCATTTTCTATGCAGGTGACCCCTTTCTATTTGATAAATGGTTGACCACATGTAGCATTTGTGGCTAGTCCTGGAAATTCAGGCAAGTAGTTAATGCATGAGAATACAGATTCCTCATGACAATACTTTTTCATGAGACAATCAGATGTTATCATAATGCCATTGTATCCCATTTGGTTCCCTTTTCAGGGCTTGAAAGTCTACTACACTGAGAGGACAATCTTCAATATTCTCCTCATACACACATAGACATGCTTATATATAAAGGCATATATATATAATATGGAATATATGTGTGTTTGTGTGTGTGTGTGTGTATAAACAAGGCCATGAGACACGTGTAGCAACACCAAATCTAACTTGTGCCTTGCAATTCCCATGTGGTCTCTGAGCTGCACTGAGCATAGCAGCTTTGTTAACTCAGTTGTTGTCAATGAAGAAGATATTTCAGCTGTGCAGGCATCTGTGCCATTTATGTGTGCAATATGCATATTTTGATGCACACCCTCTTATGACCCCCTTAATGATGCCATACACACACATGCAGCCTCTCTGGGACATTTATCTCTCTGGCTTGAGCATTAGATCCTATGATCTGACAGCTTTGCTTTAATATATCTAATAAAATTAAATGGTGCCATATAAAATTAAAATCATAATTAAAAATTGATTAGCATGTACTGTGGGTTGGCCTCAGGATCTACTGTAGTATCTTAAGCTCTAAATATATAGCTTTATTGATTAGAAAGAGGATAAAGTGCAAAATAAATGCAGCAAGCTAGCTGTTCAGGGATAAAAGCAACAAGCCTGTCAAATTGCAAATGCTACAACAAAGTGTCAGATCTGATGCTTTCAAAGTATGTTTTGGCAAGAGAAAGTCAGGGTGGTAGATATTGACCTCTTCAACAAATGTGCCTCTGGGAGCCCTTTGCAGAAGAATAAGCATTTACTTTAAACATGAGATATTGGCGAGGCTTTCAAACCCTCAGGTAGGTTTCAGTTGCACAAAATGCTCCATTGTATGCACCAACCAAACCAAATCAAACCATACCAAACCAAACCAACAACCACAACAAAACCCTAACGCATATTTTCCTTTCAATGAATGGGGAAAAGCCAATAGTCAGAATTCACCTCGTCATCTCTTTCCCAATGGTTTACAAAAAGGGAGATTATAGCAGGACATCACATTTTTGTTTCAGACAAATGAACAAGGACATCATCCCATATATTTCTAAAGAGCTCTTCTTTTCTTTTCTATGTAACGTTCCTATAGGATTAGTTTGTTTTAATGTTTTGATTACGTTTTCTTCCTCAAGAAATAAATAAAAATATTCCTTTTTCTCATCATTAATTTTACTAAAAAGAAATAAAACATTTTGTCTGCATTCTTCTTTGTTATGGTTTGAGATGTCCTCCCCCAAACTCCTATTATAATGTAACAATGTTCAGAGGTGAAGTGATTACATCATGAGAACTATAATCTAATCATTCCACCTAGCTTGAATGGACTGATGCGGGGGTAACTCTAGGTAGGTGGGGCATGGCTGAGGGTGGGTCACCCACGTCCTGGCCTGAAAAGGTGAATATGCCCTATGGCCCCTTCCCAATTCTCTCTCTGCTTTCTGGCTCCCATGGCCAGAGCAGCTTCCATTCATCTCATCCTTTTGCCATGAGGTGCTGCCTCACCTTTGGGCCCAAAGCAATGGAATTGGCCAACTATGGACTAAAACTCTGAAATAGTGAGCCAAATAAACTCCAACTCCTCTGAGTTGTGTATTGTTAGGTATTTTTTCCCCAGGAATGCAAAGTTGACTAACATATCTTTAATCCTTAAATTCATGAAAATTTGGAGTTAGGGAATTACAGAGAATGCTGGATTTTGAATTTCCTAAGGGCAGCTGAGTGTAGACCAGATGGGGGAATTACCAAATAGTAATGTAGAAACAAAACCAGACCTCAGTTAATCAAGTCAGAGGCACTGGATTCCACATTCAATTGATAACTACCACTTGCTGACTGCTTTCTGTGCCAGCCATGGTGCTAAGCACTGTATGTAAATTATCTGGTGAAACTGACATTGATGTTATCCCCATGAGATCAGTGGTCAGACCTGGCCCCAGAGTAAGGGTAATTTTTCACTGTTACATTAGTAAGGGGCACTGTGAGACTGCAAACCTGGGAGGCCTAAGTCTACCTCTTAAATGCTGTCCTCAATTTCTTCAATTCAGGAATGAAAAATACTGATATTTCCTGCAACCCTGAAGATTTGATAAGGGATGCCAGTTTTAAGGAAAGAATCAGAAATGTTTGCTAGACTACATTGACTCAGGCAGAAGAATCAACCTTTAAATCAATTCATTAACATTGGATGCTGCCTTACTATAGACAAAACACTAGAGGGAGCTTTTATTTCTATTTCTGTTAATGTTTTGGATTGTTCAAACTACTTTATGTCATTCACTACTTAGCAAGAAAGCAATGGGCCTGTGGTTTGAACTGTGTATTTCTGCCATCAAGTACAAAGTTGACATCATGGATCACTTAAACAGTCAGCCTCAATTTCCTCAACTGTAAAATTTAGCAATTTCATAGTTACTGTAATGATTAAGGGAAGTGTCATGTGTACAATCCTGCTTCTGAAAGCATGACCAGCAGAATAGCATCTTTGACATCCTTGAGAGCTTGTTAGAAATGCAGAATGCTAGATTCTACCCCAGATTGTCTGCAGAGGATTCTGCATTTTAACATGACTCTTGGTGATTTTTTTGCATAATACCGTTTGAAGCACTGATGTGAAGCCTATTCTATTGATTTCTATTATTGCTATTAACAAATTAAAAAACATACTTGCTTAGGCAAATGTGTTATCTTACAGTTATGAAAGTCGGAACTCCAACATCAATCTCATTTGCCTAACATCAATATTGGTTAGGTGAATGAGGGTTGGTTCATTCTGGAGGCTCTAGGGGACAGACAGTCTGTTTCCTTGCCTTGACAGTGTATTTCTATTCACTTCTAGAGAATGCCCACACTCTACCTTCAAAGCCAAGAGGCAGCATAACATTGTTACCTCTCCTTCACTAATTCTGTTCCTCCTGCCTCACTCTTTAAGGGCCTTTATGATTAAATTGTGCCCACATCAATAATTCATGATAAAATTTCCATCTTAAGATAAAATTTCCATCTTAAGATTTTTAACTTAGGGACATCTTCAAAGTTCCTCTTGTTTATGAAAGATAACATACTCACAAGTTCTAGGGATTGAAGGGACGTGAACATATTTGGAAGATCATGATTCAGTTTAGTAGGTGGCCACGGAGTTGACTATTACTTCTGTCAACACTATTCCGTATTCCCTCTACATTCTTCTTAAAAGAAGTTTTCATGAATTAGAAGTGCCCATTTAAAAAACTCTGATTCCTTGAAGTTTTTCATACCTAGTGTGTGTTCTCCATTTATTAGGAAGAGACTGACTTTCTTACAAATCGCCTGTTCACTAGATTATAACAGAAGTTAATTAAGGCTCTCAAGATGAGGAGTCACAAAACCTGGGAAACTGAAGTTCCCACTTAGCAACTCTTGAGTCTCAAACAATATTTTTTCACCTCCTCAAGCTCCTTGAACAGAATTAACAATAAACCCTGTTTCCATGCGCTGAGGGAGATTATTTTTTAAATAAGGGTTCCTAGCAGACGTTGATATCCAGTATGGATTGTTTTCCCTCCCAAAGGCTTAGTACAGGGCTGGCCTACAGCCAGTATAGGGTGGCACTTTTTTGTCTTTTTGATGCACTTTAAGTAGTTACATCATTCACTTTTCTTTTGGGAGCTAGCTGCCTTATTCTGAACCTTCCTTGGGGATTCTGATAGTGTGGGTTTCAAATTCATCAGGACACCAGGTTCCTTGTGTATCTTCAGTTTTCTTTTATCTTTTTAAATTTTAGATCAAATTGGTGAGAGTGTTCCATGAAGCCAAAAATGTTCTGACCTTTGGAAGAACATTGAAGCCTGTTATTTCTGATATAATTAGTCCAAAACGAGTCTTTAAATTTGACATGCCAATTGAGGATCTACCAGAACTTCAGGTCTTAAAGTAAAGAGAAAACACTGCATAAAGTGGAATTCTGGTTTCATCCAACAAATTAATAATGCTGAATTGATTAAAGAAGAATGGAATGTGGGTATTGACTCATAAAATCAACTGTACAAGTAGTTAAATATGGCTCTAAGGAATGATGTATCCTAAAATTACCTACAGAAGTTCTTTCAAAGCCACAACATGTTAGAAATACAGTCTTAAGTCTCTTAAATGCAGGTCATTTTGCTCCATTTTCCCACCCCACCTTTAGCATGATGCACACACACACTTTCCAACTTTGAAAAACGTCCAGAAATGATACATAAGAAGCTGCCACTGTGTGTTTCAGTAAGGTGATCAGAGTGCTCTATTGTTTTAAGACACTTGTCCTGCTTTCAAAGTTACGAGTTAACTGTATAGAAATACAAATGTTCTAAGAAGTTATAGTCACCTTCTCTGGAAATCACTGAATGATTGGTTAAGGACAAACATAATTAAAATCAAGTTAATGATTGGGAGAATGAGTTGGCCATGGTAATAGACCAAATGCTAACACAAGATTTTTTACTGTTTGAGAAATAAGAGACTACTATTAGCCTTAACTTCCATCTGGGTGAACATGTCTGTCAGAATGGTGATCTTCTGGGTATAGGCCAAGGAGTGGGATGGCAGGGTCAAATGGTGGATCCATTCCAAGTTTTCTAAGGAATCTCCACACTGCTTTCCAGAGTGGCTGCACCAACTTGCACTCCCACCAGCAATGTATGAGTGTACCCTTTTCCCCACATCCTCGCCAACACCTGTTGTTGCCTGTGTTCTTAATAAAAGACATTCTAATTGGGGTAAGATGAAATCTCAAGGTTGTTTTGATTTGCATTTCTCTTATAACGAGGGATGTTGAACATTTTTTCATAAATCTGTTGATTGCTTGTAGATCTTCCTCTGTAAAGTGTCTGTTCATTTCCTTGGCCCATTTCCTTGGCTCTTGGTGTAAAGATTTTTGAGTACTTTGTAGATTCTGGAGATTAGTGCTCTATCTGAAGTGTGTGTAGCAAAGATTTTCTCCCACTCCTTGGCCTATACCCAAAGGACTTAAAATCAGATTACTACAGTGATGCAACCACATCAATGTTCATAGCTGCTCAATTCACAATCGCTAGATTGTGGAACCAACCTAGATGCCCTTCAGTAGATGAATGGATAAAGAAACTGTGGTATATATACACAATGGAATATTATTCAGCCATAAAGAAGAATTAAATTATGGCATTTGTAGGTAAATGGATGATGTTGGAGACTGTTATGCTAAGTGAGATTAGCCAATCCCAAAAATCCAAGGGCCAAATGGTCTCTCTGATAAATGAAAGATGATGCATAATGGGGCGGGGGGAAGGGTGGCAAGAATGGAGGAAAGATAGCGTAGAGGGAAGGGAGGGATGGGTCGGGGTGGGGGGGTAAGAATAATAACAGAATGTGTGACAGACATCATTGCCCTGTGTGCATGTATGAATTCACAGATGGTGTGACTCTACTCTGTGTACAACCAGAGAAACAATAGCTGTACTCCATTTGTGTTCAATGAATCAATAAGTAAATAAAAAAAAAAGAATGGTGATCTTCTGTCATTAGTTTGAGTTTCTTGACTTTCATAATCAAATTGTGGGTCTGTGTGTCAAGTATGTCTGTGGACTAGATGTTTTAGACTTAGTTCCAAGGCAGAGGAGATAAACTCAGCAAAGTATTTTCAAAAGTTAAAAATTTCATGCAAATTACTATGTTAGACTTAGAGGCCTATGTTCAGTTTCTGAATCAAGTTAGAAAAGTGACATTTCAAATATCATTCATATGATAAGAGGCATGACCCTCCCAAAGAACAATGGGATTTCTTGAAAGATATTGCCTAGGACATTAAAAGAATAAAGCATTCTTATCCTTCAGAGACTGTGAGAAAATAAGATTAATTATGCCCTGGTGGTTGCTGGGATCAACTTTACATCTGTGAGAACCTGTCACAAAATGAACCAATAGGGAAGAAAGTTAAGAGATGGAAAGATACTAAGCATTGATGATTTTGTTTGAGGTCCTGTATTCAGCTATGGGTCCCTGGAATTTTAGATATATTAACCAAAAACTATTTTTACTTAAGCTGGGGTGTTCAGTTGAAAATTGAGAAACTGAGAGGCCATATGAATATCATTCCTTGAAGGTATGTTTCAAGCTTCACTTTTTACAGAAAGATGTCCCTGAGTACTTTATCCTCCAGGTTTCCATATTGCTACTGAACTCAGATTGTATGTTTCTATCAGGCAGGGTTCAAGCAAGAAATAGAATGCACCCCAGATGCATTCAAATGAAGAAACTATAATTAAGGGACAACTTATGGAATTGTGGGAGCTAAAGGAAATCAGTAGATGTTGAAGCATCCAGAAATTAGCAACAACATCCATTCCTAGGAATGAAGATATTAAGGAGAGGAATTACATCACTGGAACCCAGTGAGAACTTGAACTATTGAAGAGGAACTATTCAGAAGGATCAGTGTTCATGGAAGTGTGAGAAATAGGAAATCCCATTGTCCATCTTCAAAATATAGTATTTAACCTTAATTGGGGTGAAAGATATAATTGTAGCCATTTTAACTATAGCCCTTCCCTTTTCCATCTGCAATTTTATACTTAGCCAATCACATAGATTAGAACCCCAAGCTGCTTCTATCAGAGCAAGGGGCAGTGTTGCATTAAGGACAAAAACACATAGATTGCCTGCTCAAGTGTGCTGGCTTGCCGGACTTTGGTAGCACATCCTTCTAGAAAAGTAAAGTTTGCCTTGCCAAGCTATTTCTGAGCACTTTGATTCCTTGCAGCACCCTAGTATTTCTAACAGAAGGATCAGTCACAGCCAAAGAGATGGAACTAAAGCAGAGATGGAGAAGGGAAAAATACATTAACCTCTCTTTCCTCCTTTCCTTGGATCTCATGGCAGTGCATTTCATTATTAAAATCAAATTGAAGGCCAAAGGAAAGGAAGTCCTGGTGCTACCACTAATAGGGATGGGTCAGAGCAGAGACTGGAGAAGAGTGGAAACTAAAATTCAGAGTTCGTGTTGACAAAGGACATCCAGCATTTTGTTGAAGTCTCAGTTTACAACTTGGCAGTGGTGTATGTCTGTTCATGAAGGGAAATTATTGGTGTGCTCTCATGGATTTGTGAAGCCTGTGATTTTGTCCCAGAGATTGAATCCCTGGTAGAAAGAGAAGGCATCTTTTCAGAAGTTTGCAAAACACCACATGCCTCTGTTTCTCTGTAAGAAAAGTGAATAAAAATAGCACTGCAAAATGATGACTAGCGCTTTTAATAGTCTTGAGTGAATTTGTGCAAGACAGCCATTTTGTTAGAAGGTAGAAAAGACACCACGAGCAACAACATTCTATCATTTACTCCTAATGGTCTTAAAGAAAGTTCTTGAACTCAAGTTGGCAGGCAAGGGTAAGAATAAGGAAAATGGAACACTGAGGCCAGAGAAATGGAACACCTGCTATTTCTTGCAGTTGTGTGAAAAAAAAAATGATCATTTTCAGTGAAATTTCCAGGTAGTTTCACACATTCTTTCATTTTGACACATTCCAATTCAATAATGCTGCTTTTTTGTTTTTATAGGAAATAGCTCTTTTTTTTTTCCATTTTCTCCTTGTAGCCTATTCATGCTATTCCTCTTACATGGTTATTTTTTCTTTTTCTCTTGGACAAACAGTACATTTCCCAGCTCTTCACTTCTGAGCAAGTAACACATTTGAGTCTCTCTTTGGGCAAAACCATTCTGCAAAGCTTGGGTTGGAGAGGAAAAGATGGGAAAGCAGGGAACAGTGATCCTCAGCCTAATTTTGTGGCTAGTCTACAGCCCCATCAGGCAATATTCATAGAAACTGACAAGTAGAAATTAGCCCTATTGATTTTATTTCCATAACATTTGAAAAACAATCCTTATCAAAGATGTGTTTCAAATCTCTCTGGCAGAAATATAGGGTTCTGACTCAGAGAGAATATGTTTCTGAATACATATCTAAAACAATTTCTAAGAAAGGCAGAAGCAAAATCAATATTTCCACAGTTTATGCCTTTCACTGCCTTCATGAAGATATGCAACTTAATTGCAAGCATTTTGCTTAACAAGGAAAATTGTCTATGATGCTGACTGGATCAGAACCACTCATTTCACACTCATTATACATTACACAATATCCCAAATGTGAACTCCCACCCACCAAACTGCTATGGGAGCAGTGCTTTCAATAATAAATTACTTCTATTTATTTCAATTTCAAATTCAAGAAATTACTTCTATTTATTTCAATATAGTGGGAAACATTAAGAATTGTGCTTCTTAAGAATTGAACTGAGCAAGGAGTGTGGCTCAGTTAAACTGAAGATATTAAAAGGATTTTGGGGAAAAATGATAAGGTTCTTTCCAGAACTTAAAATTTATGAATATATAAACATACACATATGTACACACACAGCACTCAGTACTTTCGTACTATGGGAAACCTTTTGCAAGGTATAACCATTGTGTATTAGAACAATTTATATTAGAAAAATTTAAATGCTTAGCAAATGATGTTTGAAGTCAAATGAAAGTGTGTAGTTAAAAGTCATTAAAAAGTTAGAGATCTCTTCTTCATACCAAGAAACTTTTCAATTCAATTATTAACTGAAAAAAATGTGCAATGAAAAATCTCACAAGTATCAGAAAAGATGAGACAGTCTTAGAAAAACTCTCATTGCTTCCAAAATGGGTGGAAGCAGAGAGAAGATGCAGATATACAGGTTCAGAATATGCTGGATAAATGTGTGGCTGAACCTAAACGAGGACTTCAGGGGTTGGGAAAGGGAGCACACTTGGCCAGTGCTGTACATTTCTCCTCCAAAGATGTCCACAAAGGGAATGGATGGGTTAGTAGGACCAGTTGCCTGGCCTCAAAGAAGAAATGTGTAATCTGAAGAAGACTACTAAGATTATTATATGCTTTACTCTGTATCTTTCAGGGCATGCTAGGTAAGGCTTAGTATAAAAGAAGATTATCTCTTGCTAATTCTTTGAATACAAGCACAGGCTTTTAGGGGATTGTCTTCCACTTTACCTCATGTTTCCATGATCAGCATAGTAAGACTGGGCACAGGGTCTAACACTGTGGTCTGGAAGTAACACACATCATTTTTAGGCATATTTCATGAGCCAGAGCACATCAGACCAAAGAGGGATGGAAAGTGCTGTCCTATCATGATCTGAAAGGGAAGAAAACTGGAATAATTGCTATCACCCTCATGATGACTACTACAAATACTACTCAATGGATTTTCCAGCAAACTGGATATTAAGAACATTCCCAACAAGGTCCATTGTTCCAAGATACAAGATAGAGAAAACAACAATAACAGAAGTCTTTATTTCATTCTCCAATTGGTTAAATATTTTCTGTAATTGGGAAGATCTAAGTCTCCAACTGTTTAAAATCACAGAAACAAAATTAAGAAAGGGCCTAAACTGATAGAAAAAGAGCATAATGCAACTATATACAAGGTTTTACTCAATGATATGGTGAACTTTTTGGAAGAAATCACACATGTACAAACATGATTCCAAAAGGAAAATGTTCTTTCCCAGATTTTGCAGATTCTCCTTCAGGAGGTTCTTAGCAAAGTCATGAAGTACAGAACAACCCCAAGCAGTCTTTACACTCCCTTTACACTCCATTACTTCAGGGAAAGTGATATTATTATCATTTTGCAATGAGGAAAGTACTTTCCCTGATCACACAGTTAGTAGCGTAAGGAAGAGGTGGTAGGAAATTAGATATGATGATCTAGGAAGCAGAGGGAATAGTGAAAATAAGGCTGTGTACTTGATCCTAAGGGGGAAACAGGGTAAAAATATAAAACAGTTACTATAATATGCAAACCTAGGTCTGCTTATTATAGGAGCAGCCTGCCATTTAGGTCCCCCAAATAGGCTCTGACAGTGCCAGAAGATCCCTATATCAGGCCTGAGAGGGTAAAACTAAAAATTCAAAAATATCTTCAAAATATTCTTGTGTATATATATTTTTGTACATATTTTGCTATCTGTATGAAAAAGGCATGGAAGCCTATAAAATATGAAAATGTTTCCTTCCAAAATGATTAATACATTTTGAAAAAAAATTTTGTGATATTAGGGATCAAACAAAGCAAATGTTCTACCACTGAGTTCTACCTCTAGCCCAGAATTTTAGTTTTAAAGGTATAAATTCTCATTATCTAGTACAATCTGGTATGTAAAATATAGTTATGCAGAATGACATTTCAAATTCTGGAACGTATGTGTGGAATCTTTCTAGAGCTAGCAGGAAAAGTCTGGGTAAAAGCTGGAACTAGTATCCATGTTCTTTGACCTACATCCACTGTCCCATCTATATTTGATGTAAAAGTGGATTTTATTCCTTTTAGTTAATCCTGGAAAAGAGATGTAACCTGGTAGAAAAGGTTTCAGTTTCCCATACCATGCCAGATAGATGTAGATCAAGTCTTAAACAAGTATACACACACGCTATGTATTCTCTGGAATTGTCCAGTTGTCTTCTTATACTTTTAATTATCAGAGGCTCTTTCCTTTGTTTTATTTTTATCTTTTAAAGAACAACCCAAAGTGAGAGGAAGACAGCCTGAGTTACCTACCTGGATCTTATTCTTTTACTTTATATAGGTCTCCATTCCATCTCTAGGTCTCAGTTTCCTCATTTTTTAAATTAGAGGAGTGAACCAAACACCATATTTCTTAAAAGGTGTTTTTGTGAAGCCCTAGTTTTAAGAACTTAGGAGTAAAGTTCTTGCTTTAAAATAAAATTAGGAAGCACTTGCTTTCTTATGTGAATTTCTCAAGGCATTTAATATGATACACTGTGTGACAAATCCTTTTCTTAAATTACTTTATTTTACCACCTTTCCTTAATTACTTTGAGCCTATAGAATTCTTCTGTAATGTGATGTGTCTAGGACACATGGTATATCACTCAACCTGTCCCTTACTGAAGTCCTTCTCAAGTGGAATACTCATCACCCAGCAAAGTCATGGATTCTATTGTCAAAATCCCCTATCAAAGGGAGATGTCCTTGGAAAAGCCCAGGATTTTAGCTTTAGCTTTTTTAACAATCAAAGGGAATTTATGGAAAGTGAGATTGCCCTTGACAATCTATATGAAGGAGAGGCCAGGGAAGTGTAGAAGGCAGGAGGAAGCTTGTAAAGGAGAGACCAGAGGACTCACCAAGGCAAAAGTTGGCCATTTTGATCATGAGATTCTACAGATGCCACTAGCTCATGCTGATTTCTCAAATATAAGATCATATCTCCACTGTAGATAAGACATTAGCCTTCCTTTCAAAAGTATAACTTTGGGTCAGACATGATTCTGATACTCCTGGGCTGAGCTAGTTTTCATTACTTAGCAATGACACTTCCTAGTTCTTCAAGAATGCAAGAGTAATCAAATTTTAATGCTTGACCCTTTGCATTGGGGTTTGGAGGGGTCAGGAAAGAGGGCAATTCATGAAGACACACAGGTCTAGCAACTTTAATTGTAGGGATCTTAATGTAAAGAGCAGGAAAAAAACATACGGAATATCACTAAGAATAAATTTTATACTATGTGCAGAAGTAACTAAAAAGTATTAAAATACAAAGAGTTACCTTTAAAAATAACTGTACTGGTGCTGGGGATGTAGCTCAGTGGTAGAGCACTTTCCTAACATGTGAGTCACTGGGTTTGGTCCTCAGCACCACATACACATACATAAATAAAATAAAGGCATTGTGTCCATCTACAAATAAAAATATATTTTTAAAAATTGTATTTATAAAACAAGGGATTCATAACAATATTCGGCAAGATAAATTTTAATATAAAGATTTTTGTCATAATTTTATATATTTTAATAAATAGTAATATTTTATAAATGTGATATCTTGGTTGATCATAGATTTTTCTTGCTAAGTTTTCTTCAAGTTCATTTATTAAGAAATCAAATATTTTTAGTAATTCATTTTCAATTGACATTATTGGAATTAATTTGGCATATGCAAGATCAGAAATAATGTTTAATAACTAATATTTGAAAAGATATTTTTCTACTAATCCAATTCTTACTGGATATGATAAAAATCTTTTATAGGTTATGATATTATAGGAATACATTTCTGAAAAATATTAATACATCTAAAGATGATAATGCTTAGAGGCAAGTTTTCCTAAGATTTAACTCTTCATGGAAATCAGTTTTGTCTAACTCTAATTTTAAGTATAAATTCATATCATATCATTTTAAAGTTTTCTCTGACATTCATTGTAACATGTGGAGCTCAGACAAGTAACCAAAAGTGAATTCCTGGTTTACATAAAATTCAAAATGTCTATTTATGTATCTTATCACTTGAAGTACAAGTAAAAACAATGTTAAACTTGCTTTTATTAACTGGACTCCATCACCTAAGCTTGAAAAACATTGAGATGTGAAAATCAAATATATGTGGGTAATTTTATGGGAGGGAGAGAGATTCTCTAAGATGCCTTTATAGGTGATGGTAAAACACAGAGAAAAATATTCCCTCCAGATCAGGAAAAATAATCCCTACACTGCTGCAAGTTGACAATTTATACTTCTGCATAACCTAATTGGTTCTGAACTTTAATTTTTTTCTTATTTTAGGTACTTGGTAAAACATGGAAAGTATTTCATTTACAAATGGTAGACACTTGTGCAAGTAATGAACCTTTGAATGTACTGGTGGGAAAATAGAGAAACGGTGACATGTCTAGAGAAATTTGGAAGTTGAAATTGAAACAACAGTTGTGAGAATAAATTTAGCAAATGAGGTCACAGTTAAAGGAGGTGTAATTAGAGCCTCATGGGACTCTCAGGTTTGGGAGGGTCCACATTTCTCCACTTCCAGGACAGAGTTTGAATACTTTGAATATAACACATCTTATGCTATTTTTGCTTGTTCTTATAAGAAAAATGTCAATTACTGACTCTGAGAAAAGTGCCTCAAGGAGTTTTCTGTTTGTTTTTTTTGTTTTTAGAATATGGCCCCAGCATCATTTAGAAGAGCTTACTAAAGGGCAACTTCCTGAATCCCACCTAAGACTGTCCAATTGGACCTTTGGGTTATGAAGTCTATGAATTTGAAATTAGCTTCCTAAGACATTTTTATTTAAGGGCAACAATTAAGAATCATTTTCTTATGCTAAAGAACCCATGTCTATTCATGACTTTCGGCAACATGGCTGGCCACTGGGTATAGTTTTCAGTTAAGAAAGTCCTGAGGGTGGAGGCTCTGTTTGCCTCTTTGATAGATTCACTCTAGTTAGAAAAAATGTGCATATTTGGGTCAACCTGGTTCATCCACAGAAGAAAGTGGTTCCAAATTCTTCTGGTCTAATTAAGATGGCAAATATGATACAAATGCACTGCATTGTAATTAAAATGATTTCTTTCATCCAGTTACATAGCTTTAGCTGTGAATATGCCTAATAGCTCTATACCTGGATCTTCCTTTCAGGAATTGTAATCTCCCATTCCCCATGTGACCTTTTTCCTGCACATGTTGTAATGATCCCCTGAGTCTGATATTGAGCAGACAATGTTGAAGGCAAAAGAAAGAAAAATAAGGGCAAGAGCTTGGAATAGAGTCAAAGATGAGGCTATCACTAAAGCTTTTGACAGGAATTTCTATTCAATAACTATCTATGCTTTGGCAACCAAAGAAAAGAAATCTGGATTAGCCCCATAATTTAGTGTGCCAGGCAACCTTCTGTGAAGACTACCTATTCACAAATGTGTGGGCTAATGGAAGAGGGCCAGGTTGTTGCCAATGAAGAAGACTTTCTGATAAAAGTTCCCCTTTACCTATTGCCTTTAGGTAACTGAGGGTCTCAAGGAAATTTAAGGAAGTGAGAGTACCTTTCAAATGGCTATACATCTTACAAATGTAAGGGAATTTTATCATTTGCCACCTTCCACCAGTGTGAATTTTGATGTTTTTTCTCTGCAATCTCTGATACACACATGAATGCATTTGAATGGTTGTGACATAAAATATACACTTAAATAAAGTTCATATGAGTTTAGAGTTTCCCATAGTGGCTAGAAATTTAGAAGTGATTGTAAATACCTAATGTTCTTCTAACTTGAAGACTAGCATTATTTTTCCACTCTATTATGAAATGCAATTCAATTTTGATCCATGAGGATAACTACAGAACAACACCATTCTTTATAATAGCTGCATAGTATTTCATGTTAACATGTAATAAAAACATATTTAGCCAATTGTTTTGGTGGCATTTTTTACATTGTTTCAAATTTTAGGCTCTTAAAAATAGTACTGCAATTGACATCCTTATGAATCCCATTACAGACTTTCAAAGTACATCTGCCTGCCTGGATTAGTTCAAGTTAATTCTCATAAGGCAGAAATTCTTTTTTCATATGTAGAAAAAGAAGTTCTTGACAACCTCTTGTATGGCTTAGGTCCTGCAGGTGGTAAGTGGTGGGACTATTCAGCAAGGTGAGGAGAAACTGGAAAACTTACATGCTCAAAGTCTCATGATAGACAAACCTTAGTCATAGACAGTGAATGCATTTCTGTTAAGAATGTGAGAGAATGCCCCACAAAAGCCATGACGGACTATTTTTTTTAATTTATTTAATTTTGATTCATTGAACACAAATGGAGTACACCTATTGTTTCTCTGGTTGTACACAAAGTAGAGTCACACCATCCGTGCATTCATACATGTACACAGGGCAATGATGTCTGTCACACATTCTGTTACTATTACCCCCCACCCAGATCCCACTCCACCCGTCCCTCTATGCTATCTATCCTTCCTCCATTCTTGCCACCCTTCCACCCTGCATTATGCATCATCATTCACTTATCAGAGAGATCATTCAGCCTTTGGATTTTTGGGATTGGCTAATCTCACTTAGCATAAAAATCTCCAACATCATCCATTTACTTACAAATGCCATAATTTTATTCTTCTTTATGGCTGAGTAATAGTCCATTGTGTATATATACCACAGTTTCTTTATCCATTCATCTATTGAAGGGCATCTAGGTTGGTTCCACAATCTAGCTATTGTGAATTGGGCAGCTATGAACATTGATGTGGCTGCATCACTGAGTATGCTGATTTTAAGTCCTTTGGGTGTAGGCCAACGAGTGGGATAGCTGGGTCAAATGGTGGATCCATTCCAAGTTTTCTAAGGAATCTCCACACTGCTTTCCAGAGTGGCTGCACCAACTTGCACTCCCACCAGCAATGTATGAGTGTACCCTTTTCCCCACATCCTCGCCAACACCTGTTGTTGCCTGTATTCTTAATAAAAGACATTCTAATTGAGATAAGATGAAATCTTAAGGTAGTTTTGATTTGCATTTCTCTTATAACTAGGGATGTTGAACATTTTTTCATGAATCTGTTGATTGCTTGTAGATCTTCCTCTGTAAAGTGTCTGTTCATTTCCTTGGCCCATTTATTGATTGGGTTATTAATGTTCTTGGTGTGAAGATTTTTGAGTACTTTGTAGATTCTGGAGATTAGTGCTCTATCTGAAATGTGTGTGGCAAAGATTTTCTCCCACTCTGAAGGGTCTCTCTTCACATTGCTGATTGTTTCCTTTGCTGAGAAAAAGCTTTTTAGTTTGACTCTATCCCAATCATTGATTCCTGCTTTTATTTCTTGCACTTTGGGAATCATGTTAAGGAAATCTGGTCCTAGGCCAACATGATGAAGATTTGGACCTATTTTCTCTTCTATTAGGAGCAGAGTCTCTGGTCTAATTCCTAGGTCCTTGATCCATTTTGAGTTGAGTTTTGCACAGGGTGCAAGATATGGGTTTAGTTTCATTTTGCTGCATATGGATTTCCAGTTTTCCAAGCACCATTTGCTGAAGAGGCTATCTTTTTCCATTGTATGTTTTTGGCTCCTTCGTCAAGTGTGAGATACCTGTATTTATGTGGGTTTGTCTCTATGTCCTCTATTCTGTACCATTGATCTACCTGCCAATTTTGGTGCCAATACCATGCTGTTTTTGTTACTATTGCCTAATTGTAAAGGCTATCTATGCTAAGCCCACAGCTAACATCATTCTAATTGGAGAAAAATTGAAAGCATTCCCCCTGAGAAGTGGAAGAAGGCAGGGATGCCCTCTATCTCCACTTCTGTTCAACATTGTCCTTGAAACTCTAGCCAGAGCAATTAGACAGACCAAAGAAATTAGAGGAATATGAATAGGAAAAGAAGAGCTCAAACTCTTCTTATTGGTTGATGACATGATTCTCTATTTAGAAGACCCTAAAAATTCCACCAGAAAACTTCTAGAACTCATAAATGAATTCAGTAGAGTAGCAGGATATAAAATTAATGCTCATAATCTAATGAATTTTTATTCGTAAGTGATGCATCCTCTGAGAGAGAAATTAGGAAAACTATACCATTCACCATAGCCTCAAGAAAAATAAAATACTTGGGAATCAATCTAACAAAGGAGGTGAAAGACCTCTACAATGAGAACTACAGAACACTAAAGAAAGAAATTAAAGAAAGTCTGAGGAGATGGAAAGATCTCCCATGTTCTTGGATAGGCAGAATTAATATTGTCAAAATGCCCATACTACCAAAAGCGCTATACATATTCAATGCAATTCCAATTAAAATCCCAATGATGGACCTCATAGAATTAGAGCAAGCAATCATGAAATTCATTTGGAGGAATAAGAGACCCAGAATAGCTAAAACAATTCTTAGCAAGAAGAGCGAAGCAGGGGGTATCACAATACCATGGCAGACTTTTGAAGCAGGGAGTTGAGGTTTGGCTTTGAGGTTAGGCTTCAGCAGGCATAAAGGACAACAGGCACTCTAACCCCAGTGTGAAAGGCTGCAGGGCCATGGCATGGAGGGATCAAAGTATGCAGAGCTAAGGAATAGGACAGGGAAGGGGAGGTAGTAGCAAGGAGTCTGGTCATCTGAGCCTCATCCTTTCTTCATATTCAGAATTCCCATTCTTTCTGGGCATATGAAGAAGATGTGATTGAAAATCCTGAGTGTCAGGATGAGATCATCCCTCCTTAAAAAATGCTGTGTGTGAAACTGCCTTGGAAAGTATAGTTTAGCTTTGCACCAAACCATTGTTACTGACGCTCTGGTAGTTACAAACACTGTGAACATGACACTCTCCATGTCTGAAACTTTTCTTATGAGGATTTAGGAGGTCAAATATGCAAATAAAATATATTCCTAGGGATTCTGATTCCTTTGATAAAATGCTTCCTTGTTATATTGTAGTAAGAGGAAAAGACTTGAGGATACTGCTTGGACAACTATTATTTTACTACAAGAATAGCCAACATTTGTGTGAGGTTAGGTAGAGCAGGGTAGTTTCAACTGTGTTGAAGATGGGTGAGCTAGAGAGTATCTGGAATTGACTTAGAAGGTACACATTATGAAAATAAATGTCCTGATGGGTTGATTTCTTTTTTCTTAATTTTTTTTCAGAAAAAAATGAAAAGAAAATCTGAATTGAAAATAAACCCTGTTTTCCTTAAAGTGAAACTTTAATATTAAAAAATAGAAGGCAAGCAGATTGAAATGCAATTTATCAATCCATCACTAGAATTTTAAGACAGCCCAAGGAATAGCAGCATAAGGAGAAGAATACTTCAGAGAGAAGATACTGGTGTCCTACTGAAGCCTTTGATGTTTGTGTTTTGCTGAGTCAGTCACTGGCTAAGTATTCAGTGATCATTCATCATGGATCAGGATTGGGCTGTCCTGGGCATAACTGTGAAGAGATAGACATGAACTTCCTTCCTTGCCTTTATGAAGCTCACAGCCTATATTGGGGGTGGAGTGCAAGAAGGAGACAAGTGAAACCTAGTGAGTTAAGTGACTTCAGGAACATGTGAGAAATTTTTTTCTACAGGAGTGACTCCCCAGCCCTATTTTTAATTATATTTAAAGACAGGGTCTCACTGAGTTGCTTAGCACCTTGCTTTTGCTGAGGCTGGCTTTGAACTCATGATCCTCCTGCTTCAGCCTCCTGAGCTGCTGGGATTGCCGGTGTGCCCCACCATGCCTGGTTCTGACAGGATTAACTTTTGAGCTGAAAAAATTGTAGGACTATTCAGAGTTTTCTAATGTGCCAAATCTTTTAATATGTGAAATAATTCGTAACAATAAGAGATCAGTATTCATATCTATAGCTTTTATATAATGAAAATATTACTCAAAAAGAGGAAGCAATTTTCTCAAGATTCATGAAAAGTCAATGGCAGAACCAGGGCTCTTTGCAGCTTGTGAACTTTCTGCACTATCTCTTGGCTTCTCAGGTTCTCATCCTCATATAGATAAAGCACCTTACAAAAAAAAAAAAGGAAGAAAGAAAGAAAAGAAAAGAAAAACTTACAGGTCAAAATGAGAAACAAACAAACCCAAACTTTCCTATCTTGGAAGAATGTGCAGTTTATAAGCTGAGACATGCTATTTCTCTACTGCCTCAAACTAGAAACTGTGGAGCTAGATCCAGCTGTCCCCCCACCCCCGCCCCCACCTTTGGACTTAGAAGCTGGCAAGAAAAGGAGACTACTCTTGTTCTGAAGAAATGGTTCATCTTCCAAAGGCATTTGAAACTGTACCTCTTCTCCCTTACACTGTCCATCTGTCTGGAATCTGTTTGAGTTATATCCTCATTTTGCTGTTTAAATGCTTCAGCCTGATGATAAGGGATGCCTGATTCTGAGAAATGGAGTGGAACCCCATTAGAAATTATTGGGAGTGCTTCACATTTTCAAGAGTGCTTCAATCTTTCAAATTACACTTCAAATTTAGAAGATGGTTGGTCTCTTCAACAAGTGAATAACTTTGATAATCTTAAGTCATGCCCTTCACTGAGCATCTTGGCCTCCTTTTACTTCTGAGTCAAGGTGCTTATTTAAGCATCTTGAATGGTTACAACAGCAATGGATAGGGAGAGTCTGGGAGGACAAAGACTGTGGCAGTTTTTGGAGGCCCAGAGCTCCAGATAAAGAGAAGAATGCATTCACTCATTTATTCAGTGATTGACTCATTTAACATAAATGCAGTAAGTAACTACTGCATGTGATGGTACTATTGCGAATGGGGAGGGGGCAGGGCGGTGATTAGGACCCTGAAATACCTGACCTCCCTGACCTCCTGAAGCACACACATGCAGAAATTTCTTTTCTAAATGTGACTGTTTTGATAGGAAATACTATTGGAATTACTTGGGGAGTGGGGTGCAAAATTTCCTTCAAAACCCTTTTCAGTTCTTTTGTATCTCTCCTAAGAGTCTTCGTTTCTGGGTTAATGCTCAGGATTAACTCTAGTATGGTGTGTTTGTTCAAAGATTTCTACAGACCAGTGTGGAAAGGCTGACAGGATACAGGGGAACATGAATGAGCAGCAGAGGAATGTGGGGGCCAAAGGGAGAGCTGGAGAGAATGTGAATTGGTAGAAGGTTTGTGAATCTAAATTGCCAGAAGACCCAGAAGTGCCAGTAGATCTGTTCAACTTCAGTAAGAAATACTAGATGTGAGAACTGACTGGAGGGATTTCAGTATCATATAATGGATTTCTAACACATCTGTCATATAGGGGCAGGGATGATTGAAATTACCCTTCTGTGAGAGTAGTTATGTGTAAAACTTTTGTTACTCATAAACATCTGAAAAGTGCACAACTCAATCTCATAAGCAAAGTCTTTCACTTTTCTCTAAGTCTATTACCAAACATTGTTGGGAGGGGAATTTATAAAAGGTTCTAATGTTAACTCAGGGATTTTTTTTTTTCACACTTCAACTTTCAAGGTATAGTTAAATCTGCTTTATATCTTCTCTCCTGGAGGATCTGAAAAATATGTGTTGACTGATCTCAACTCTTTACTTTGATATTCAAACAATCTTGGGGAAATTAAAACCCTAATGTCAATCATTAATGACTTAATAAATTTTAAACAAGATACAACATACCTGCTGTGTAGATCAGGAAAGTCAGGCATACTTGAAATATGAACAATATAATCCTCCACGCATTTATTTGCTAATTGTACTTGTGACCCTAGAAGACCTTGCTGAATTCAACATGAGAGACACATAAGCTTTTCATTTATCTGAATAAATTTTGCATTTTAATGGATATTTCAGATTCCCTGTTTAAAACAGTTCTTTGGATTATTTACTTTTGCTCTAAGTAAATATCCTTCCATAGCATCAGTCTTTTAGTGATTATCCAGGGTTGTATACAAATCCTGATATATAAGTATCTGGTCCTCCTGCTCCACTTAACTAGACAGAAGCTCAGTGAGGAAAGGATATTTTCATTTTGTGTTAACAGTTCCCCAATTATAAGCAGAGTTGTTTAAGAAATATTGTGGAATGAATGTCATCAATCCCAGGGACATTGGCTCCTTGCAGCCATAACCCCTATGTGTCATGGAAAGCTCTGCTTATAAAGTTGACCAGTGTGCAATGGGGAAAGAATGAGGACCCTTATTGTGCTTTGAGTTTATACTTTCACCCTTGTCCCTAACATGTATACACAGAAGCATGAACATATGTGCAGGTACACACACAAACGCACACAGAGGTACACACTCTTTCTGTTTCTCAGAACAAGGAAAGGTTTTATTAAATGGGTGAGAGTGAAAGAGACACACATATTACCCTTTCTGTCAAACTCATTACTAAAATCTTTTTTCACTAAACTGTGTGATCTGTAAGTGCCATGATGTGGCAGTTTTATAAAGCTGAAAATGAAAAAACCATTTTGTTGTTGCAACTATTTTAGAATCAAGATATTTATGTTTTACTTTCATAAACCTTATTTTTCTATTATTATTTGATGCTCTAGCAATTGACTCTCCTGGCTTCATTTTCCTCATCTGCCAAATGGAGCTGATAATGAATGAGCCAAGATTATTTTGTTGGTAAAATTTCTTAACACATTGTAGATTAATGAAGTGTTATTTTTTTCCTATTTAACTAGCAGACTTATTTTATTTTAAAGGACAAAACTTGATATTATGTCAGGATGCAAAGAAATAAACATACTCTGATGATGGTGATACAAATTTTTAAATCTTTCTGAAGGGCAATTTGGCAGTATGCATAAACAATTTGAACATGTTCATAACCTTGACCTAGTAATTGCTATTTTAGGATTTGATCCTAAAGAGTTAATCAAGAATGTGACAAAACTTTGATGAACAACCTTGTTTTCAAAGTGCTGTGCATAATAGTATGAAGTTGAAATAAGTCAATGTACAATAATAGGAAAGTACTTAAGTAAACCAAAGTACATTCATATAACAAAATGGTATGTGAATCTGAACTAATGGTTTAAAGGAAATCATTAATAGGGTTTATATAGTTTATAACTATGCCTACATCAATATTTATAAGATATATAGAAAACAGAATAAAATAGAATAAAATAAAAATATATAACTAAAGAATATGTATACTTGAATATATCTCTGCCTTTCTCCCATACAGAGAAAGCTAGATGGAAATAGTCAGACAACTGGTTATCCATACGTAGAAAAATAAAACTAGACCCTTATCTCTCACTCTTCACAAAAGTCAACTCAACATGGATCAAAGACCTTAGAAGTAGACCAGAGACTAGGCAAGAAAAAATATAGTCAACACTCCAGCTTTTAGGCACAGGCGACAACTTTCTCCATAGAATCGCTAAAGCTCAGGAAATAGTGTCCAGTATTAATTAATGGCAAAGAATTAAATTGAAAAGCTCCTGAATAGCAAAGGAAGCAATTAGGAATGTGAAGAGAGAACCTACAGAATGGATAAAATCTTTGCTGGCTACTCTTCTGACAGAGGATTAATATCTAGAATACATAAAGAGCACAAAAAATTTTATACCAAAAACAAATAACCCAATTACTAATGGGAAAATGAACTAAATAGACACTTTTCAAAAGAAGAAATACAAATAGCCAACAAATACATGAAAAAATGTTCAAAATCATCAGCAATTAGGGAATTGTAAATCAAAATTACTCTGAGATTTCATCTCATATCAGTCAGAATGGCAGTCATCAATAATACAAATAATGATAAATACCATAGAGGACGTGGAGAAAAAGGAACACATTTGCACAGTTGCTGGGACTGTAAATCAGTACAACTGCTATGGAAATCAGTATGGAAGTTACTAAAAGACAAAGCATGACACCACCATATGACCCAGCTATACCACCTCTCAGTATTTACCCTGAAGATGTAAAGGCATCTTCCTACAGGGATACATGCATACCCATGTTTATAGCAGGATAATCATAAAAGCCAAACTATGGACCCAGCCTCGGTGTCCATCAATGGATGAATAGATAAAAAATAGGGCATATATATATATATGTACATATATATATATACACACACACAATGGAGTTTTATTCAGTCATAAATAAAAATGAAATCATGACATTTACAGAAAAATAGATGTACTAGAGATCACCATGTTAAATAAAATAAGTCAAATTCAGAAGTTTAAGAGTTGTATGTTATGTTTTCTCTCAAGTGGAAGCTAGAGAGGAAAAGGAAAAACAAAGGTGGGGGTGAATCTCCTAAAAATCAAAGGGACATCAGTAGAGGTGAAGGATCAAGGGATGGGAGGCCGGGAAAGAGGGAAAAGTACTGGGAAGTGATATTGATCAAATTATATTGTTATTGTCATATTGTATACACATCAGAATATATAATAATAAATCCAATCAGTATGTACTATAATGCACCAATAAAGAATGTGGAAAAAAGGCAGAGAGAAACAGAAGGATAAAGAAAACATTTGACAACATAGCATATTTATGTAAGTGTGTGCATATACCTATACGAATAAGAAAAATTCTAATAGGATACAGAGTGATATTTTAATAGTGGCTGCTTTGTGGGGGAGCAAAATCAAGCTATTTAAATTTTTCTCCTGGGGCTTTTATGTATTTATCAAAATTTCTCACTTTCGAAAACAGGAAAAATTACTTAAACTTATTTTATATATATGTAAACTGTTGTAAAACTTAAAAATGCCCAATTGTTATCATATGGTCTTGTCTTATTCCTTCTGGTGACTCTATTCACCTATAAAAAAGATACAGTTTCACTTATGGGCTCTCAGAAATACAAGAAACTTTGATCATAAACCAGAATTTCCACTTTTGACCCTCCATCCTAGATTGGTCCACTCTAAAAGAAACCATTCAGGGACCCTTAGGCTCAAGTCTCAAAGCTAACAACCCGTCCCATGACAGCAAATGTAGGTATAATATTTATCACTTTTGTCATTTACTGTGCATTCAAATAATAACTAGATCATGGACTGGTGATGTAGAGAGAGGAAAGCCCTGGCCAACACTCTATCATCTTCCTACCTATGGATTTTTTCATTACTGTATTTGCCTTGTGTTACAATAGGCAAGATTGCATTTATGATTGATGTCAGCAGAAGGGAAATTTATTCTGCTGTTTACTTTTTATCATGGTAAATGTGGGAGTAAATGCAGTCATAATATTTGGCTAAGCATTTTCTAATATCCTCTATTGACTGAGACACAGGGAGTTTATGTGTTGTCCATGGGAATAGAAAAAGAGTCCAGGCACTCAGGAACTGCACTGCTCAGAGACCAAGGAAAGGGGTTCCAGGCACTTGACACATATTATTTCATGGTCATCCAGGAAGCAGAAATAGTATTTATACTTTATAAACATCAGGAGCAGAGAATTTGTCTCCAAGGTTACATAGGTGGTAGGTACTTAAGCTAAAGTTTGAGGGAAGGTTTTGTGATGCCAAAATCTATTGTTTCTGTTACACATACCTCAGTATATTGGATCATGTTCTTCCAGAAGTTGATCCTGAAGCAACTATTTATTAAGGAAATTTCCAAACACACATATGCATGCACACATGCTTGCATGCTCACCATAACCATTACCAGTAAGAAGCTAAGCAAGAAAAGAAAAGAAACCAAGGTAAGTGTGATTTCAGATGAAATCCCAGACAGAGATTGATTTCACAGAGAGCTTTGGAGCATAAATTACATCACAGAGTTGATCCTACTTGAGGTAAAGCAATTTAGTTTTGTAGTCTCACACCTGTCAATCATTGCCGGTGAACCCCCTTCCATTTCCTATGGGCAGGTCAATCTCAGAACCCATGGTAAGTCCTTCAAAAATGGTCCAGCAAAGCAGAGTTGTGGGAGGGTATACATAACTACTGAAAGGGATTTGAGGAGACTTGAACAGGGGACCATTTGTGTACCAAATGGAAAAAGTGAACCTGGGGAGAGAAAAAGCCAGTGTTCAAGGTCAGGGTCTAGAACTTTGAGCTAGTCATCAGCTATAAAGGATCTCAAGATCAGTTTTTCACAGCTGAACACTTGGTAAGAGAATGCCTGGGATAGGTTTTGTGAAAAGCAAATGAGTTCTGCTGTCCTTTCATCTGTTAGAGTAATGCCCGAGACATTCCTAGTGTTCTTTCATGGCCCACAATGAATCTCACCACTTCATTTACAGAAAGATCTATAAAAGGACTAAAGCTCTAAGACTAAAGCTCTAATAATGGTCATCATTAAAAAGACATGCATTAATTAGACTTGAAGTGGTCTCTATTACATAAAGGACAAAAATAAAGCTGATTTTTTAGAAAAACAAATACTCAATTTTATAATAATTTTAGATCTGCAGAAGAGTTGCAAAGGTAGTGCATGGAGTTTCTGCTTACCCTCTCCCAGCTTCCCAAAATTAATGACCTCTTATATTACCAGGGCATGTTTGTTCAAAACTAGGAAAAGAGCATTGACACATCACTCTTCCATTTCTGTTCCAGGGTTAAATCAAGGATACCACAATGTTTTCATTGTCATTGCTCTTTTGGTTACATCCACTGTGATATTTTTTCCCTATTTGTGTTGTAGCTCTCCATCAAGTACAAGCTCTCAATACAACACTTCTTTCCTCCTTTTTTCTCACTCCCACCTCTTTTCCTCCCTCCTTCCCTTCCTCTTTTCCTTGCCTGCCTGCCTTCTTCCTCTGTTCCTTCCTTCCTTCCTCCCCTTGTCCTTCTTTTAGTCCATCTTTTTCTTTCTTTCTCTCTTTCTTTTTCTTTCTTTCTTTCTTTCTTTCTTTCTTTCTTTCTTTCTTTCTTTCTTTCTTTCTTTCTTCTTTCTTTCTTTCTTTCTTTTCTTTCTTTCTTTCTTTCTTTCTTTCTTTCTTTCTTTCTTTCTTTC
>JAJEJO010052018.1:92276-105614 GCA_020662805.1 Glaucomys volans
TCTTTCTTTCTTTCTTTCTTTCTTTCTTTCTTTCTTTCTTTCTTTCTTTCTTTCTTCTTTCTTTCTTTCCTTCTTTCTTCTTCTTCCTAACCCTTCATGAGTTTGGTTTGAGACACTTAAACAGAGACATCAAGCAGTAGATCAGAGAAATGCATTCAGACCTCAGTGTTGTAACCTACTCTGATTATTGTAAATGAATGCATTTTTTTCTTTTACTTTGAATACCCATGATACTCTATATCTTATCATTTTATTATAATCAATAAAATAATTTACCTTCTTTTCATGCTACTTTTCTTAATTTACCTCCTGTCACAAGCTTAATAGAAATATTCTTTTTTTAAAAACAGCAGCTCATCCCTACCACCCTTTTAAAAATTATTATTATTACTATTATTATTATTATTATTTAGTTGTAGGAGAGCACAATACCTTTATTTTATTTTTATGTGGTACTGAGGATTGAACCCAGGGCCTCATGCTTGCTAGGCACGTGCACTACCCACTGAGCCACAACACCAGCCCCAACAGAGATATTCTTTGTCTGTGTTCCCTCCATAACATTTAGCACAACATTTTGTATCTAGTATGTAATTAAGAAGGTTTGGTGCATTTAATTGAAAGGTACACCAGGTGACAATGTAACAGATCTAGGCAGCTCAGTTTTTTGTCTAGTGAATTTGAGGAATGAATCCATGGACACCAGGGTGAGAGCAAAGTAATAGGATTTGCTAGAGTAATAGAAAGAAAGCAGAGCTCCTGAAGGGGAGGAGCCCTAAGTGAGGGATGCCAATGGATGTCTGTTGTTTAGGGGTTTTCAAAGGTATGTTTGACTTATTTATTGCAGGATTGTCCTGTCCCTATATAGTTAATCAAGTTTATTACCCGTTTGCCCTTATGTTAATTAGGGTTTGTAACCAAGTCCAATCATGTAACATATAGATATGCTAAGTAGGGATTGTATCTTGTCCAATCATGCTTTCACTAACACCTTTGCTTGGTGTCCAATCCGGACCTCTCAAGGTTTCCCTGGCAAAAGCTATGTTAATTATGGGGAGGTGGTCTCGCCTCACTGGTGGCTAGTGGGGCATACTCCCTCCTGCAGGCATGCCTGCTAGGACTGTATAAGTGTAGGTTTTCCTTACACATCTGAGACATTCACAGCTGCCAGCCAAGAACCAGGAGCCTCTCCTACAGGGATCTACTTGTGGCCAGCTATTGCTAGAAGTAAGGGCAAGCGTAACTAGGGAAGTACTGCTGTGATCGCAGCTGTGAGGAACAGAAAAAGGTATTCTGGGTCAAAAGAAGGCATGGTGGTTAACGTGCATCGAGTCACAGGAGATTTTCAGACCCAGATTTTAGGTTGGCATGACATCCCCCTCCCTTCCTCTCCTTCTCTAAGGCCCTTATCCTGGATGGCTATGGGAGCTAACTTCTTGCTTAAAATCTTCACTCTGGAGAAGTAACTCTACCTTTAGAGGGAATTGGAAGTGACCACTTTGGCTACTTCCTGGTGGTAAGGGGCATTGGCTGAGGCATTCAGAGTTACCTGCCACAGAGACCCTATGTAGAGAACCTAGGTAGAAGTCAGGAGGAAGCTCCGTGGGGATTGCATCTCCACCATTTGAAGTTTTATGGATTTTACAGGAAGAGACAAAGCATCCAAGGCAGTTGAAAATGCCTGGTTCAAAAAGTAAAATTAGGCCAACTGTTATTATGAGGCCAAGAAGTGGAGTTAGCCACACTAGTGTGAACTCTCAGTTTGCACTGGGGGGCTTGGTTACTTATTCATTTGGCTTTTAATAAGATTATTTGGGCTTGTGCATTTACACACAGAGAGATACAGCCAGACATGTCAGCAATCGCTGACTTCACTTTCTCCTTGGCAAGGAGGTGAGGAAGATTTGTAGGTCTCAAATTGACTTAGAGCTAACTTGTGACTCTGGTTGCATTTTTTTGTAACCCTTCCTTTATAACCTCCCAGTTACTTACTTGTGGGAGGACTGACACAAGTGCACATCTCAGGTTACGTTAAAACAACTATTATCTTTTCCTTTTGTCCGTGTGTTACTGTGTTTTGGTTATACTGTCCTGCCAGGTGTTTATGATCAAATGGGTTAAAATTGACCTTTTTCATATCTCCTGTTAAGAATCAGCTGAGAGTTTTCAGGCGTCACTCTTGGGACTTTTGAGAAGCCCCTCAGTTCCTTTGGTTTTCTCTTCCAGTCATGCCATCTGCCAGGATGGGCCAAGGTCTTGCTCATCACACATGGCTTCCCTTGGAAGCATCAGGGACATTTCCTTTATCAATGACCCTCCTTAGTGCACTGGTTGACTTCCTGTTCTTTGGAGTCCCCACAATCCCCCTGATCAGCAGGTCAGGTGACTCACTGGAGTCACAGGGACTTTAGGGGGTTCTCGTTGTTCCCTAAGTTCTCCCTGTTCTTAGAGAGTAAGGGCCTAGAAATTGTCTGCTTTTTCTTTGTCCCTTTTATTTCCTTGACTTTGATCTCTTAATTTTGGTTCTATTGCAATTAGAGAAATGCAAATCAAAACTGCTCTAAGATTTCATTTCACTCCAGTCAGAACGGCAATTATCAAGAATACAAGCAATAATAAGTGTTGTCAAGGATGTGGGGAAAAAGGTATACTCATACATTGTTGGTGGGACTGCAGATTAGTGAAACCACTTTGGAAAGCAGTATGGAGATTCTTCAGAAAGAGTGGAATGGAATCATCATTTGACCCAGCTATCACATTCCTCAGTTTATACCCAAAGACTTAAAGTCAGCATACTTCAGTGATGCAGCCACATCAATGTTTATAGCAGCTCAATCCACAATAGAGAAACTATGGAACCAAACTAGATGCCCTTCAACAGATGAATAGATAAAGAAAATGTGGTCCATATACACAATAGAATATTACTCAGCTTTAAAGAGGAATGAAATTATGGCATTTTCAGGTAAATGGATGGAACTGGAGAGTATCATGCTATGTGAAATAAGCCAACTCTAAAAAACCAGAGGCCATATGTTTTCTCTGATAAGTGGATGCCGATCCATAGTGGGGGGTGGGTAGGGAAGAATGAAGGAAATTTGGTTTGTACAGAAAGGAGTGAAGAGAGGGTTTGGGAGGGGAGGAGGGTAGATTGTGAGACAGACATTGTTATCCTAAATACATGTGTGAAAAATTTTTAAAAAAATATTCATCACTGTCAAAAATAGTTAATGAAAATAAATAAATTAATTAAAGTTTATAAAAAATTTTGGTTTTAAACACTCAGTAGGTCAGTTTTGCCCTGTTGAAGTGGTACTAATGGGTTTTAACTTTAATATCTATTATTTTATAGTTATACCCTGTGTTTGCTTAAAATTAGTATCAATAGTTGAAGCTAGCATTAAACCCCATGTGTCCTGTAGGTTATGACTTATTGTCTTAAATCAACTTAGGTTGTTCTGTTAGAAGTCATATTTCTGAAAAACACTAATAGGCAACAGTTATAAAATTTCACAAGGAAAATAAAAACTGAAATTAACAAAAGCAAAACATTTTACTTTGTATGATACTTTTGAACTAAGAAATGTAATTTATACAATAACACCAATATATTTGTCATAGGTATTTATTCTTTACAGTTATCTGTAAATTTTCATCTCAAATATGAAATCCTTTATAAGTCTTACTTTCTTCCAAAACTCTTTTATAACTCTTAAATTTTTTTTTATTATTTGCCCAAATCTTTCCTTTGTTATATGTTATATTCCCTATTTATTTGAGATCACAGTGCTGGAAAAAAAATCAAAGGATAGCCTTAAATCTTATACATTTAGGAAGCATTTTTAATGATCAGAAATATATAGTTATATCATGTATAAATGTATCTTTTTTATATGATGAAGCCTTTATATACTCAAAGCACACAGGCATTAAATGATAGTGTGGACCTTTTTTGTCAAATACAATATATAAAAGACAACACATATTGCTTACCTTACCTGTTAGACTTAAAAAAACTGTCATTTTACAAACTTTTACATAACACTTAGACCAAGGTTGAACATTTAGTTTTCACATGTATAAATATCTCTAGTCACATATAGGTAGGGTAGAAATTTTCTTATGTTAACCTAATAAGCACTATTTATTTAACCAGAACTATGACTTAAAAAAGGTACAAATGCTATTTTTAAAATTTGTTCTGTTTACTCATATATGACAGTAGAATATATTTTGGATATATTTATACAAGCATGGAGTTTATTTTACTTTAATTAGGATCCCAGTCTTGTGGATGTACCAGATGTGGAGATTCACTCAAATTTGTACACAGAAAAGTTATGTTTCTGTTTCCCTAAGTAATCCAACAAACACAAGAAGTTATTGTATTTTCTCTTATTTTTCCAAAGTTATTTTGACAATGAAAATATACCAATGTTTTAATTCTTGTTGTTAAGCCTAGGAAATTAGATTTTGCTTTATGCGAGAACCTTTAAATCTGGTTTAGAAAAAGTCTTAAGTAACTTTGTGCTAATTATAGTCAGATTAATCACACAAACTTTAAAGACTTACCTTCCATAAACCTTACTTGGACATTTTACAATCTATTTGCCCTACAAGAAACTTTCTCTTCTAGAAACATTTCTTTTCTCTATTAATTTTCCATACTAAAACATATTTCCATATCTCTATATTTTTTAAAATACCAGGGATTGAACCCAGGGGCATGTAATCACTGAGCCCATCCCCAACTTTTTTTAATATTTTATCTAGAGACATGGTCTCATTGAGTTGCTTAGAGCCTCACTAAGTTGGTCAGGCTGGTTTTGAGCTTGTGATCCTCCTGCCTCAGCCTCCCAAGCTACTGGGATTATAGGTGTGCACTACTATGTCTGGCAATATTTATACTTTTTATATCTCCTTTCAGATTATTCATTTTTTCCTAAATTTACATTCTGAAACAATTCTTATTACTCCTTTTCTCAATTAAATAAAATAAAATATTTTTACAGTGCTTTAACCTCAGCTGAAACCTTTGGTACTCTTCGCATATACAATTATATCCGTTAGAATTTTAACTTTTAGTAACCTTGCTTTCAACGAATCCCCAGAAACAAGGCAGTCTTAAGCTATTTTTTTAATTTACCAATAAAGACACATTTAATGGACCTAAAACTATGTTGTCTTATAGAATTTAAGAAGCCACAAGCAGTTGGATTTATATTTGACAGTTGATATTTAAGTATTTTAGTTTTGCTATATAATTCAATGTTTCCTCTAACAAACATTTATGAAGATTAATCTCACTTATATTATATCTAATTTACCCATTGTAGCTATTAACTTTAGGTTACCCATGAAATCATACAAACATACTTAACATTTTAAGCCATCTCATTCTGCTGAAAAAAAAATCCTAGAAGCAATTGACATTACATTTTAAAACTTTTATAGACACCAACACTGTATTGATTGTTTGACAACCTAGAGAAAGGTATGAATTGGTAACTTGAATACATCATTACTGTTATCTATTAAGTCAATTTAAGTCATATGAATTGAAAGGCATTTGAATCTGTTCCTTTTAGATATATGAGTGCTCATCTATGTGTCAATTTTGGTATCATGTACATGGTTTACACACATAAGCATATATAGAGATACAACATACAAAACACAGGGAAGCACACCTATGCGTAAAAACCAATAGGAAACAAAGAATTCACAGCCTTTTTCCAGGTATTAGATTCCCAATGTTAGGAGACAAAAGAGCTACAGATGTTTCTTACACAGACTATAAAATTAACCCTTTATAGATTAAAATAGAACCTGTCACAGATTTCTTACAGTATGAGTCAGACAAGGTAGAGCCTTCACAGTTGGGATACTAGGAGAAGAGATGGTCATCCATGTTGGACACCGAAATCAAAGGTTCAGAAGACCATTCATCATCCATGAGGGCAGATCCATTCCCAGCACCACAATTGCTTATTTTCCCTTCTTAGAACTCTCTTTTGGAGAATATCTCTTTTTCTTTTCAGCTTATTTGAGAATAAACCCTTGAATAATTGGTCTCTGAATAAAGATGTTAGACAAAAACGGAACTAAAAATTTCAGTTAAATAAAACAAGATTTGAGCTCAGAAAAAGGTAGGCTTTGAAAACAAAATGGCACAACCACAATTATTCTAGTAAAGGAGAGTGTCAGAGGAGAGTGCAAGAAACTTACTGATACTGAAAAGAGCAGAATGTCAGTATTCAAGAAAAGAGGAGCAATCTTTTCTGGTCCACAGCATCTTAGTTTTAAAAATGACACTTTGTCCTCTGGTCTCAAATTGCTTTGGGAAATTGCTCATGTAGTTTACATTTCAGGGGGATATCAGGCAGGCAGCTAATAAAACCAGGAAAGCAGCCATTTTGAGCATGAAAGGCAAAAATCTTATACATAGGGTGCTTTTGATCATTTTCTCCCTTTTGGCAAAATCAGGTTTAGCTGGACTGAGGTGTTATAGTTTATGTTCTCCCCCAGAGGCCACTTTTCTCTATCCCTCAGCTGGTAATTAGACCAGACTCAGGGGCAGAAAATTCTTAGGTGCTTTTTCCTTAAGATCTGGGGTCAAATTTAGCACAATTCCTTTCAGAATATTCCATAGGTTTGGAAACCGGGTTTCCAATCTATGAGAAGAGGGAAGAGTTAGGGCAATCCTACTCTTACTTGTCTTTCATGAATCAGACTGTCTGCTGGTTTTTCCTGCACTGTAGAGATTCTCTTTCAAGCATGTTCATAAAGAGAGATGGGTGCATATTGGACTGTTTATATTTACAAATTTAACCCCATCTCAAGCTCCCTCTGATAAACTGGATAATTTCTTAATTGAAATAATTTGAACCTGTTTATTTCTGGGGTGTCTTGAGCCTACTACTAATTGAAAACTGCTGGAGGGAGAATTGGCCCTCACTCAGAGTCACTTATTTCCTCTTTTAATTTGTCCTTTTTAAATATGCATGACAGTAGAAGGTATTTTGACATATTATACATACATAAATTATAAGGTATTCTAATTAGGATCTCATTGTTGTGATTTTGCATGTGTGGAGTTTCACTGGTTGTAAACATAGGAAAGTAATGTGTGATTTATTCTACTGTTTTTCCTATTCCAATCCCCCTCCCTTCCTTTCATTCACATTTGTCTAATCCAGTAAACTTCCATTCTCCCCCCACATTGTGTATTAGCATCCACATATCAGAAAGAACATTCAGCCTCTGGTTGTTTCGGGATTAGCTTATTTCACTTAGCATGATAGTCTCCAGATCCATCCATTTATCAACAAAAGTGACAAAATCATTCTTTTTATGCCTAATATTCAATTGTGTACACATACCATATTTTCTTCACCATTCATGTGTTGGAGGGCACCTAGATTGGTTCCAAAGCTTAACTATTGTGACTTGAGCTGCTATAAACATCCGTGTGGCTGCATTACGGTTTTAAATCCTTTGGGCATATACCAAGGAGTGAGATAAGTGGGTCAAATGGCGGTTCAATTTCAAGTTTTCCAAGGAATCTTCATACTGCTTTCTAGAGTGGTTTCACCAATTTACAGTCCCACCAACAATGAATGATTGTACCCTTTTCCACACATTTGTTTTTTTATGTAGAGAAGGGGTTGTTTTATGCATGTAGATCTATGATTACTTGGGGCATTGATAGTTATAAACACTGTATCTTGCTGGATGATTCCTTCAACTAGTATAAAATAATCTTCTTTGTCTCTTCTAATTAATTTTGCTTGAAGTCTACTTTGTTTTATACAAAAGTAGCTATTACTGTTTGCTTTCAGTGTCCATTTGCAAAGTATAACATTCCCCATTCTTTCACCATTGGTCTGTGTATGTCCTTTTCTGTAAGGTGAATCTTTTATGAACATCATAAAAGATCTTGTTTTCAATAAAATCTGACAATCTATATCATGATTGAACAGTTTAGACAATTACATCCAATGTTATCACAGAGAGATGATTTTTATTTCCTGCTATTTTGATTCATTTCTATTGAAACAATTAACCTTTAATTGACAATTTTTCTAGTGCAATTCTTTCCTGTGCTGGCTTTTATTTCATTGCTTCTGCATAAACTATTTCATTGAGTATATTTTGTAGTGTAGGCTTAGTGGTTATGAATTTTTTTAATTTTTGCTTATCAGAGAAGGTTTTTAGTTCATCTTCAATTATGGCACTCTCTTTTAAAATTTTTTATTTGTTCTAATTAGTTATACATGGCAGTAGTATACATTTATGAATTTTGATAAATCATACATAAATTGAGTGTAATCTCATTTTCCTGATTATACACTCCACTCTACCTAATATAAAGTAACTTTATTCTCCCCTGTCCCCCTCCTTATTGTGAATTAGCATCTGCATATCAGAGAAAATATTTGGCCTTTGTTTTTGGGGCTTTGACTTATTTCACTTAGCATGATATTCTCTAAATCCATGACACTCACTTTCTATCAGAGCTTGGTATATAGTATAACAATCCCTCCTGGCTTTTAGAGGTATGGGTTGAGAAATCAATTGAATTAAAAATTGAATTACATCTAAATATGATATGCCATATTTCTTTTAGATTGAAAAACACTACCCTTTCATCTCACTCCAGTCAGAATGACAATTATCAAGAATATGAGTAAATGAAAAAAGGGAGAATGTGGACAAAAAAGTGCACTCATATATTGTTTGTGGGACTGCAAATTGGTGCAACCACTGTGGAAAGCAGTATGGAGATTTCTCAAAAACCTCAGACTGGAACCACCATTTGACTCAACCATTCCACTTCTCAGTACACAACCAAAGGATTTAAAATCAGCACACTATAGGGATGCAACCACACCAATGTTTACAACAGAACAATTCATCATAGTTAAAATATGGAGTTAACTTAGGTGCCCGTCTACAGATGAATGGATAAAAACATATACATAAATATAAATGTGGTATATATATATATATATATGTGTATATATATATATATAAAATATGTGTTATATATACTACATATATATAACTCAGTCATTAAGAAGAATGACTTTGTGACATTTGACAGTGAATGGATGGATCTGAAGGCACCATATTAAGTGAAATAAGCCAATATCTTAAAACCAAAAGTCAAATATATTTTCTGATATGTGGAAGCCAACAAACAGTAGGGTGTAGTGGGAGAATATGTTTAGTATATTAGACAAAGGGTAATGAGGGAGGGGAGAAGGGATAGGAAAAGGAAAGACATGGAAATAATTGGACATAATTTTTCTATGTACATATATGAATATATCAAAGTGAATCCCACTATTGTTTACATCCACAAGAAGGGAGTCCTAATTAGAACAAGATATATTCCAAGCTTGTATAATTTTACCAAAACTGGTCCTACTGTAATGTATAAATAAAAAGAAGCAATGAAAATGTAGATAATATGCTAAATGGCATGTTAAAATGCCTGATAGTTATCTTTTTAAGTACAATTGAAAACGTGTACAGAAATATTACAATATTTTTTATTTTAAGTAAACAAATTTTAGATTATTATTAAGTTGGCAAACAAATAAGTGTTTTAAATGTAAAAATGATTAATATTTCTTGTTTATTATGGAACAATATATTTTTAGAAATAAAATATAATTCTAATATACTAATGGGTTTTATTAGTTAATATTTTAAAATTTTCCATTTATATGATTATTAAATATTTAAAATGCTTCTATTAAGATATATCTCTTGAGGAAAGTTCTAGCTATGTAACTAATTTCCTAAAATACATATAATTAGATGAATAGGGTTCACAGTTATTTCATTTGTAAATTAACTGGCATTTTCATTTCTTTTTATTAATCTAAATCATCAGGAGGAGCACTTATCATGGCCAATCAAGTTTGGGCAGTGATTGTGCTTATGAGTATAGTTTGAGAAACTTACTCCAGAGTGATGCATTGAGGAAATCATTTTAAAAACATGCCTTATAGAAAAGAATAACTTGGTTGATTTTTATTTCTTTTAGCAATTCTGCTCTTTGAATAGATTTAAATTTACTTGTTTTATGAGAGTTTATATTAACACACATAATCAAATACAAGTCTGTTTCTTTTATTGCTAGAAAGACAAAACACACTGTAAGTCCAGAATGCTCTGTTTTGTTTATCAATTTCCATTCTTCCAGAAATTCTCTTTAGCTCCAATGTTTTAAACAATGACAAATCATTCAATCAGTTTTTATCCATTTCTTTATTGAATCTCAGAAAATTGAATTCAGGAGTTGCAGTAAAGGGTAGGGTGATGATTTTGTTATGGCCATAATTTTTAATGTTGGGGCAGGGATTTCTCTTCTGTTGGGTTAAATGATTTTATACTCTGACAAAAGTGTTGGAGGAGAAGCACTTATTCCAAAATCTTTTATTGTCTCTGCCCTAACTTGACATGTGATATTACCTAAAGACTTCATTAGAGCTTTAATTAGTGGACATTTGCTCTGATTTCTGGTCTTAATTCTAAACTTCATATATTTATTAATACTCAAAGTCTATATTGTTTTGAAGCTTTTATCTTTTTTTTAATTTACTTATTGATTCATTGAACACAAATGGAGTACAGCTATTCTTTCACTGGTTGTACACAAAGTAGAGTCACACCATCTGTGCGTTCATGCATGTACACAGGGCAATGGTATCTGTCACACATTCTGTTATTATTTTTACCCCCCACCCCACTCCCACCCCTCCCTTCCCTCTATGCTATCTATCCTTCCTCCATTCTTGCCACCCTTCCCCCCCGCACTATGCATCATCATTCATTTATCAGAGAGACCATTCGGCCTTTGGATTTTTGGGATTGGCTGATCTCACTTAGCATAACAGTCTCCAACATCATCCATTTACCTACAAATGCCATAATTTTATTCTTCTTTATGGCTGAGTAATATTCCATTGTGTATATATGCCACAGTTTCTTTATCCATTCATCTTCTGAAGGGCATCTAGATTGATTCCATAATCTAACTATTGTGAATTGATTAGCTATGAACATTGATGTGGCTGCTTCACTGTAGCAATCTGATTTTAAGTCCTTTGGGTATAGGCCAACGAGTGGGATAGCTGGGTCAAATGGTGGATCCATTCCAAGTTTTCTAAGGAATCTCCACACTGCTTTCCAGAGTGGCTGCACCAACTTGCACTCCCACCAGCAATGTATGAGTGTACCCTTTTCCCCACATCCTTGCCAACACCTGTTGTTGCCTGTGTTCTTAATAAAAGACATTCTAATTGGGGTAAGATGAAATCTTAAGGTGGTTTTGATTTGCATTTCTCTTATAACGAGTGATGTTGAACATTTTTTCATAAATCTGTTGATTGCTTGTAGATCTTCCTCTGCAAAGTGTCTGTTCATTTCCTTGGCCCATTTATTGATTGGGTTATTAGTGTTCTTGGTGTAAAGATTTTTTAGTACTTTGTAGATTTTGGAGATTAGTGCTCGGTCTGAAGTGTGTGTAGCAAAGATTTTCTCCCACTCTGAAGGCTCTCTCTTCACATTGCTGATTGTTTTCTTTGCTGAGAAAAAGTTTTTTAGTTTGACTCTATCCCAATCATTGATCTCTGCTTTTATTTCTTGCACTTTGGGAGTCATGTTAAGGAAATCTACTCCTAGGCCAACATGATGAAGATTTGGACCTATTTTCTCTTCTATTAGGTGCAGAGTCTCTGGTCTGATTTCTAGGTCCTTGATCCACTTTGGGTTGAGTTTTGTACAGGGTGAGAGATATGGGTTTAGTTTCATTTTGCTGCATATGGATTTCCAGTTTTCCCAGCACCATTTGTTGAAGAGGCTGTCTTTTCTTCCACTGTATGTTTTTGGCTCCTTTGTCAAGTATGAGATACCTGTATTTATGTGGGTTTGTCTCTGTGTCCTCTATTCTGTACCATTGATCTACCTGTCTATTTTGGTACCAATACCATGCTGTTTTTGTACTATTGCTCTGTAGTATAGTTGAAGGTCTGGTATTGTGAAACCCCCTGCTTCGCTCTTCTTGCTAAGAATTGCTTTAGCAATTCTGGGTCTCTTATTCCTCCAAATGAATTTCATGATTGCTTGCTCTATTTCTATGAGGTCCGTCATTGGGATTTTAATTGGAATGCATTGAATTTGTATAGCATTTTTGGAAGTATGGCCATTTTGACAATATTGATTCTGCCTATCCAAGAACATGGGAGATCTTTCCATCTTCTCAGATGCTCTTTAACTTCTTTCTTTAGTGTTCTGTAGTTCTCAGTGTAGAGGTATTTCACATCTTTTGTTAGATTGATTCCCAAGTATTTTTTTTTGAGGTTAATGTGAATGGGGTAGTTTTCCTAATTTCTCTCTCAGAGGATGCATCACTTACGAATAAAAATGCATTAGATTTATGAGCATTAATTTTATATCCTGCTACTTTACTGAATTCATTAATGAGTTCCAGAAGTTTTCTGGTGGAATTCTTAGGATCTTCTAAATAGAGAATCATGTCATCAGCAAATAGGGATAGTTTGATCTCTTCTTTTCCTATTCGTATTCCTCTAATTTCTTTGGTCTGTCTAATTGCTCTGGCTAGAGTTTCAAGAACAATGTTAAATAGTCATGGCAAAAGAGGGCATCCCTGCCTTGTTCCAGTTCTCAGGGGGAATGCTTTCAATTTTTCTCCATTTACAATGACGTTACCTGTGGGCTTAGCATAGATAGCCTTTACGATATTAAGGAATGTCCCCACTATCCCTATTTTTTCTAGTGTTTTGAGCATGAATGGGTGCTGTATTTTATCAAATGCTTTCTCAGCATCTATTGAAATAATCATGTGGTTCTTGACTTTAAATCTGTTGATGTGGTGAATTACGTTTATTGATTTCCGGATGTTGAACTAACCTTGCATCCCCGGGATGAAAACCACTTGATCATGGTGCACTATCTTTTTAATATGCTTTTGTATGCGGTTCACTAAAATTTTGTTAAGAAATTTGCATCTATGTTCATTAGAGATAGGGGTCTGAAATTTTCTTTCCTTGATGTGTCCTTCTCTGGTTTTGGTATCAGGGTGATATTAGCTTCATAGAATGAGTTTGGAAGGGTTCCCTCCTCTTCTATTTCGTGAAATAGTTTGAGGAGTATTGGAATGAGCTCTTCTTTGAAGGTCTTGCAGAACTCAGCTGTGAATCCATCTGGTCCTGGACTTATCTTGGTTGGTAGGCTTTTGATGACTTCCTCTATTTCATTGCTTGAAATTGATCTATTTAAGTTGTGTATGTCCTCCAGATTCAG